>JAVTVY010025506.1:0-115372 GCA_036873755.1 Hanleya hanleyi
GTCCGTCTGTCTGTCTGTCCATCTGTCCGTCCGTCTGTCCATACCATTTTCGTTAACATTCGTTAACATTCCATATCTTGAAAACTACTGAAGGCAGGTGCTCAAAACTTCTATCCAGTACAGAATGTATTTTGTAGGTGTGCCTTTTGTATCTTTTGGGTTATTGATATAGTGGAATCATTTTTTAAATTTTTTTAAAAATAACAAGTTTTATTATGAATTATGCTTTGGTCAAATTCTACTGACAATCGAGAACCCTCGGGTAATGGAATGGTCTTTGCTGAATAAGGTACCCGATACAACCCAAATGAAAACTGCTCCAAGAATAATTGGCAGAAACTATGAGCAAATCTTTAGGCTGGTTGGTTAAAAAAAAAATCCTGTTTAGCATCATTTTTAGCCCACCATCACCAGATGGTGGGCTGTTCAAATCACTTTTCGTCCGTGGTCCGTCGTCCGTCCGGCCGTCGTCCGTCAGTCAGTCCGTCCGTAAACAATTCTTGTTATCGCCATTTCTCAGGAACTACTTTATGGATCTTTCTCAAATTTGGTACACAGGTTCCCCTAGGGGTCTAGTTGTGCCAAATACCTTTTTTGGTCCAATTCGAAAATCCAATATGGCCACCAGGCAGCCATCTTGGATTTCCCCTTGAAATCTTGTTATCGCGATTTCTCCGGAACTACTGCACGGATCTTTCTCAAACTTGGTACACAGGTTCCCCTTGGGGTCTGGTTGTGCAAGATACCTTTTATGGTCCGATTCGAAAATCCAATATGGCCACCAGGCAGCCATCTTGGATTTCCCCATGAAACTTTATCGTCATTTCTCAGGAAGTACTGCATGGATCTTTCTCAAATTCGGTATACAGGTTCCCCTTAGGGTCTAGTTGTGCAAGATACCTTTTTTGGTCCGATTCGGAAATCCAATATGGCCACCAGGCAGCCATCTTGGATTTCCACATGGAACCTTGTTATCGCGATTTCTCAGGAACTACTGCATGGCTCTTTCTCAAATTTGGTACACAGGTCCCCCTTGGGGTCTAGTTGTGCAAGATACCTTTTATGGTCCGATTCGAAAATCCAATATGGCCACCAGGCAGCCATCTTGGATTTCTCCATGAAACTTTGTTGTCGTCATTTCTCAGGAAGTACTGCATGGATCTTTCTCAAATTCGGTACACAGGTTCCCCTTATGGTCTAGTTGTGCAAGATACCTTTTTTGGTCCGATTCGAAAATCCAATATGGCCACCAGGCAGCCATGTTGGATTTCCCCATGAAATCTTGTTATCATGATTTCTCAGGAACTACTGCATGGATCTTTCTCAAATTTGGTACACAGGTTCCCCTTGGGGTCTAGTTGTGCAAGATATCTTTTTTGGTCCGATTCGAAAATCCAATATGGCCACCAGGCAGCCATCTTGGATTTCCCCCATGAAACCTTGTTATCGCGATTTCTCAGGAACTACGTCATGGATCTTTCTCAAATTTGGTACACATGTTCCCCTTGGGGTCTAGTTGTGCAAGAAACCTTTTCTGGCCCGATTCGAAAATCCAATATGGCCACCAGGCAGCCATCTTGGATTTCCCCCATCAAACCTTGTTATCGCGATTTCTCAGGAACTACTGCATGGATCTTTCTAAAATTTGGTACACAGGTTCCCCTTGGGGTCTAGTTGTGCAAGATACCCTTTTTGGTCCGATTTGAAAATCCAATATGGCCACCAGGCAGCCATCTTGGATTTCTCTATGAAACCTTGTTATCGTGATTTCTCAGGAACTACTGCATGGATCTTTCTCAAATTTGTTACACAGGTTCCCTTTCGGGTCTAGTTGTGCAAGATACCTTTTCTGGTCCGATTCGAAAATCCAATATGGCCACCAGGCAGCCATCTTGGATTTCCCCATGAAACCCTGTTATCGCGATTTCTCAGGAACTACTGCATGGATATTTCTCAAATTTGGTACACAGCTTCCCTTTTGGGGTCTAGTTGTGCAAGATACCTTTTCTGGTCCGATTCGAAAATTCAATATGGCCACAAGGCAGCCATGTTGGATTTCCCCATGAAACCTTATCGCGATTTCTCAGGAACTACTGCATGGATCTTTCTCAAATTTGGTACACAGGTTCCCCTTCGGGTCTAGTTGTGCAAGATACCCTTTTTAGTCCGATTCGAAAATCCAATATGGCCACCAGGCAGCCATCTTGGATTTCTCTATGAAACCTTGTTATCGTGATTTCTCAGGAACTACTGCATGGATCTTTCTCAAATTTGTTACACAGGTTCCCTTTCGGGTCTAGTTGTGCAAGATACCTTTTCTGGTCCGATTCGAAAATCCAATATGGCCACCAGGCAGCCATCTTGGATTTTCCCATGAGACTTTGTTATCGTCATTTCTCAGGAAGTACTGCATGGATCTTTCTCAAATTTGATACACAGGTTCCCCTTAGGGCTAGTTGTGCAAGATACCTTTTTCGGTCCGAATCGAAAATCCAATATGGCCACAAGGCAGCCATTTTGGATTTCCCCATGAAACCTTGTTATCGCAATTTCTCAGGAAGTACTGCATGGATCTTTCTCAAATTTGGTACACAGGTTCCCCTTGGTGTCTAGTTGTGCAAGATAACTTTCCTGGTCCGATTTGAAAATCCAATATGGCCACCAGGCAGCCATCTTGGATTTCCCCATGAAACTTTGTTATCGTCATTTCTCAGGAAGTTCTGCATGGATCTTTCTCAAATTTGGTACACAGGTTCCCCTTAGGGTCTCGATATGCAAGATGCCTTTTTCGGCCCGAATCGAAAATCCAATATGGTCACCAGGCGGCCATCTTAGACTTCCCCATGAGATTTTGTTATCATGATTTCTCAATAAGTACTGCCTGGATCTTCCTCAAATTTGATACACAGGTTCCCCTTGTGGTCCAGTTGTGTAAGATACCTTTTCTGGTCCGACTCCAAAATCCAATATGTCCATCAGGCGGCCATCTTGGATTACCCCATGAAACATTGTTATTGTGATTTCTCAGGAACTACTGCATGGATCTTTGTTAAATTTGGTACACAGGTTCTCCTTGTCGTCTAGTTGTGCAAGATACCTTTTACGGTCTTCGAAAATCCAATATGGCCAACAGGCAGCCATCTTGGATTTTCCCATGCAACTTTGTTATCATGATTTCTCAGGAAGTACTGCATGGATCTTTCTCAAATTTGGTACACAGGTTCCCTTTATGGTCTAGTTGTGCAAGATTTCGGTCCGGATTTCGGCCCTTTTCGGTCCGAATCGAAAATCCAATATGGCCACAAGGTGGCCATCTTGAATTTCCCCTGGAAACATTGTTATCGTGAATTCTCAGGAAATATTTCATGGATATTTCTGAAATTTGATACACAGGTCCCACATGGGGCCTAGTAGTGCAAGATACCTATTTGGCCCAATTCGAAAATCCAAGTTACGCTTCAAATTAATATGGTATTCTCGAGTTGTATCATTGCATCACAAGAGTCGGCAGACCAAACGGTGGGGCATATTCTATATACTGACTATAGAGAATATCCATACCTTCACCCTCCATATCAAGGAGTTCAAATAATTCGGAATTAAAATGTATTTCTTCAAATTTTAAATCAGTTTTCTTCAGTCCATGCAGTAGCAAGTGAACTGCTCCACCCTTTCGTCTGCCGGTGGGTCGGCTACATGAAGGGACGTCACTCTTGTGACTCAATGCCACAACTCGACAACTGTAGACTATTGCATGTTTCAATCCAAAGGAGATAATCAGGATTCAGGCACTTTCGAAGTTTCAACATTACTGCACGGACCGGATCCCTTCAGTATTAAGTATTGTACCATCTTACTATTTTCGAGCATGGTAAAACTAGCCCAGTAAACAGAACAGAATTAGCATTCATTCCTAATTATAAAATCTTAAGTATGTTTCATAGCTCATGCCAAAGTGTCAAAGAGGTTGGTCCTCGCTTCCAGTACCCAATATGACACGTGCAAAAAATAAATAAAAAAAAATACTACAAACCAAAGGCGAAGGATCCTCCGTACATGTACATTCACTTTCAGACTAACTTTGCTCATTTCTCTTGTATTATAACAACCGACATAAGTACAGTTTCTAGAAATCTTGAAACTCCTGAAACTTAGATTATATCTTGGTGTTTTTCAGTGTCCCTTTTCTGATCTTTTTCGCTCAGGAATCGAAATTCTGTAAACAAAATTACAAATCAATCGTTTGTTCTTAGTAACAATGGACAAAAATATCCTCTAGTCATTAGCTTACAATTATCGGACAATGGTGGGCGCCAAGATCCTTCAGGATCTCTCGTTTAAAATAAATCTGGGTAGGGAGGGAGGATTTTTAGTGGCCTGTGTGGATAAAATTATTAGTAAACCTTGCCTTAATAGTTGGGTTTCTGTTTTGAATAAAGTAGCTTGCATCCATCGTCCTTCTGCTCTGTTGTTTGCCTTTATAATTGGAGATTCAAAACGTTGGTTGGCGACAATTATGATAATAGACTTTAATGGAAAGCTGAATTGTCAAGTGTTAAACAAACCAGTCGTCTACTATAAAATATAGTTCTGGGCGCTTAGAAGCAAAAATGTAAAAAAAAAAAACCCGAACAAAACGCTGCTTGCATGTACAATATGGCATTTAGTGAGGCAGCTCAATAAACTGTTGATCACACTGCTCTGCCACATGTACACACACTCATGATATAACTGATAATTTTTTCTAGAATATTACAGAGCTGAGGGGTTCTAGCACCTCTGGTGCCTCATGTTATACATGTACTTGTTGGTTTTGCAAAAGTATGTCCGATTGTATTTCCCATCTGATTTGGTTCTGCCAGATGTAAATCAGTTTTGGCGAGAGGTAAATATCTGTTTTTTCGGACTGTGATTTCAGTCTCGTTCTGAATGCAACAACAGCTAACAGATCCAGTCTAAATTAATATGAGGATTTAAATTTCTAATGTTGCACACTTGTTTTTACATATTTAAAACTCGTTGCCAATAAGCTATTCTCAGCATTCTGTATTTCAAAACCCAAGTTGGAAAATCATAAACAAGTAGAGAAAGTTGTCGCATTGAGAAAACACACCTTGGTAGAACATTATAAAAGATGGGAAGTCCTACATTTTTAATTCCTCTTTTATTATGGAGGAAACTTTTCCTTTTCCTCTTGTTTAATAATTTTTTTTTTGCTATGTACAATTGCAGCCAGATGATAGTTTCTTTATAGGACACTCTTAACGAACTGTCAGTATAATATGTGCTACCGAATCTTCTGTAACAAGTATGTATATCTGTGCAAATAGAAAAAAAAAGAAATAAAAAATATTAATAATGTACAGGAGAGCTTTTGATCGATCTCCTCAAACTTGCCAATGCAATGAAGACTGAGTGATATTAGAGTGATCGCTCCCTCATCACTCACGCAAAACAGAATCCAGGAGAGTGATATTAGAGAGTGATCGGTCCCTCATCACTCACGCAAAACAGAATCCAGGAGAGTGATATTAGAGTGATCGCTCCCTCATCACTCACGCAAAACAGAATCCAGGAGAGTGATATTAGAGAGTGATCGCTCCCTCATCACTCACGCAAAACAGAATCCAGGTGAGTGATATTAGAGTGATCGCTCCCTCATCACTCACGCAAAACAGAATCCAGGAGAGTGATCAACAGCTCTCCTCGATTTTACAAACATGAGAGACTAATCATCACTCACTCACATACCTCAACCTGTAACCATCTGGGTCATCTATACGCGGTAAGACTGATCATCACTCACTCACATACCTCTACCTGTAACCATCCGGGTCATCTATATGCGGTAAGACTGATCATCACTCACTCACATACATCAACCTGTAACCATCTGGGTCATCTATACGCGGTAAGACTGATCATCACTCACTCACATACCTCTACCTGTAACCATCTGGTTCATCTATATGCGGTAAGACTGATCATCACTCACTCACATACCTCAACCTGTAACCATCTGGGTCATCTATACGCGGTAAGACTGATCATCACTCACTCACATACCTCTACCTGTAACCATCTGGTTCATCTATACGCGGTAAGACTGATCATCACTCACTCACATACCTCTACCTGTAACCATCTGGGTCATCTATACGCGGTAAGACTGATCATCACTCACTCACATACCTCTACCTGTAACCATCTGGTTCATCTATATGCGGTAAGACTGATCATCACTCACTCACATACCTCAACCTGTAACCATCTGGGTCATCTATACGCGGTAAGACTGATCATCACTCACTCACATACCTCTACCTGTAACCATCTGGTTCATCTATACGCGGTAAGACTGATCATCACTCACTCACATACCTCTACCTGTAACCATCTGGGTCATCTATACGCGGTAAGACTGATCATCACTCACTCACATACCTCTACCTGTAACCATCTGGTTCATCTATGCGGTAAGACTGATCATCACTCACTCACATACCTCAACCTGTAACCATCTGGGTCATCTATACGCGGTAAGACTGATCATCACTCACTCACATACCTCTACCTGTAACCATCTGGTTCATCTATACGCGGTAAGACTGATCATCACTCACTCACATACCTCAACCTGTAACCATCTGGGTCATCTATACGCGGTAAGACTGATCATCACTCACTCACATACCTCTACCTGTAACCATCTGGTTCATCTATACGCGGTAAGACTGATCATCACTCACTCACATACCTCTACCTGTAACCATCTGGTTCATCTATACGCGGTAAGACTGATCATCACTCACTCACATACCTCTACCTGTAACCATCCGGGTCATCTATACGCGGTAAGACTGATCATCACTCACTCACATACCTCTACCTGTAACCATCTGGGTCATCTATACGCGGTAAGACTGATCATCACTCACTCACATACCTCTACCTGTAACCATCTGGTTCATCTATACGCGGTAAGACTGATCATCACTCACTCACATACCTCTACCTGTAACCATCTGGGTCATCTATACGTGGTAAGACTGATCATCACTCACTCACATACCTCTACCTGTAACCATCCGGGTCATCTATACGCGGTAAGACTGACCCTGGGATCCTGTCTAACCATTTTCAGCCTACTTTCGGCAACTATGAGAGAATTTTCCGAAATCAGCACCACATGATGTCGTCAGCCAATCAGCTAAACTCTACCGACGTAACCCCGACGTAACCCGCCATTTTCGAGTCAAATGCTGTCCTACGTGTACTTGTTCAAAATTACAGATCTACAACACCTCTTACATGACACGGAAGTTATTCATATCTTGTATCTTTTGTAAGCTTAGACAATATTTGTTTTAGAAATACTAAGAAAAGCCTGTCTATAGAGTCTGTTCTCTGCCGGATGAAGACCGAACAGTATAGGCCTACGGTAAAGTATCGGATATCGCTCCACAATAATGGCGACACACAATTCGCAAGCCATCTTACGAATGGTGAAGTGTACGGAAATGTCACATACCTGTACACTAGGCTACATGAAGTACGGTCTGTAGTTATGGTCGTGTCCATCCGTCACATCTGTCTTGATCTCATACAGCCAACACTGAGTAACCCCTCTAATAATACAACCCCCCTATCAAAATTCAATCACCCCAAATTTTGGGGGAAAATACAATCGGCTGTTTTAATTCATTTGATCACTCTATAAAATCCTTGAAACAATGAAGACATATAATGGATTATCTACATGATTTTGGAAAATTTTGTCAACTTCTTGTTCTAATAAATTTGATCACCCCCAGATTTTTGGGGGGAAATTTCATTTCTTTGATTGAATTATCAGAGTGAGTACTGTAAATAATTGAAGCTGTAGATGTGAATTTTTTTTAGGGATGTTCAATACCAATGAGTCGATGATCTGAGTAACTTTTGATAGATAGATTGATTTTATACATAATTACCATGATTACCAGCAGTTTGGACTTGGTCAGTTATTACCCATTTTTAAACAGGGAAGTTTCCCTGTTTCTTGCCATGCTAGGTGAACTGGCTTATGGGTAATTTCAGAGGTGCCATCTATCCAAGCGATATGGTTTTCATTACAACACCCCTGCGCAAAATGAGAGAATGACTGAAACTTCCGCGTCACTCCGTTTATTGAACGCGATATGAAGTAGTTCGACCTAGTTTCGAATAATTTCGCTGAATTAATCTCACGACGAGCCGTTTCTAGGCGCAGATATTGAAGAATATGTCGGTTTCGCTTCCTGGTAAACACTTCTGCTGATATCTTGTGAGATTTTCTTCGAAAGATCGTGTTTTGTCTGTAAACTGGTCAATATGGCATAAGTCGTAGTCACGGAATATGCCGACTTCATCTTCGGCTCTGATAGCCAATGAAATACACCGAATTGACGAAATTACGTCATGTTTTAAGATCGGCTGAACCGCACTGCCAAAATTATAGTGCAGTCCCGGTGAGAGAGTTTGAAAAGGAGAGAGGAGGCAGTTTCGTTTTCGTTCCATCAGTCGACTGGAGAGTTTTGACACTGTGCGAGTGTGGCATTCGGACAGATCGAGGTGTGTAAAACGTTTTATACCCGTCACTTAATTGATTACTTGTTTCCCGGCGCACACTTATTAATATTGTCAAATAAATGAATGTTGCAAGTTTCCGCGCTACTGCATGATTGGAGCACATGGCATGTCTGAAAGCCGCCGTTTTGTGTGCTAAGTTTGAAAACAATTTCTTGCAAGGCAAACTTGATTTATTTCATCAAGCGAAAACATCCGTTTTACTGCAATTTTCAAATTGACTGATCTTATCGTCTAGAATCATTTGTCATCTAGCAAAAGTAATGTTCTTGATTCTTACCATATCCGTAATGACAGCTCGTTGAACAGGTCAGGGAAAAGGACTAACTGGGATATATATCCCAATTGGGATAAAATATCACAATTTTGATATTTTTTTCATATTTCCATATTTTCAAGCTGGCATATTTTGCTAGTTCTCCTGTTCGTATAAAGACATACAACAGTGGTTAGTGATGGGAAGTATACCACAACAACAACATCAAAAAGTATTGCACGTAATTGCAATTGCACAGAGAATAATGTCGGTGAGAAAAGGTCAGTAAAATTATACAATCGTATTGGCAGTTTTGTGAAGTAGATTCTATCTTGTTTTTGTAATTTAGATGCCGAAATTCGACATTGCCGTTTAGTATGAAAATCGGTGAAAATATCCCAATTGGGATATATTTCAATATCCAAACTTTGATTTAATATCCCAGGTGGGATATATATCCACTTTGTCCTTTGCTCCGACCTGTTGAAGTTGACAAAATAATTTTCCGTTTGGGCCAGGCAGTGGAGGTAAAATTAATTTTTGATGTTAATAATGGTTTTCTGTGTCTGTGATTTGAATTTTTTAGTAACGTAAGGGTATTTTTGCTGTGTGCAATTGCTGAATGTGATTTTAAAATAATTATTCGATGTACCGGTAGGCATACGTGTAATCTTGAAAAAGACCTCTAGGCTACTTATAGTATTTTCTGGTTGTCAATTGCCACACAAATAAATGGAATATGAATCAGATTCAGTGATTTTATTCTTGTACATGTCTACAATAACAATGTCATTGAGTTTTGACTGCAGGTTGCAGTGTGCATGAATACATAAACCATGAATGAATGCCGCTATGCATCCTGGGCAACAATGTTCACTACGATGCGGACACCGACCTGGGCAATATTGTAGGTTTACTACCAAAATGTTATCTTGTCTAGTTCAGATAATATACAATTTTTAATCTTCGGTGTTGTGTTCTTTATCGGGGAACGGTAATTCCATTGGGTCGTCAAACAATTGTGATAGCAGTTGAACGCCTCGACAAAATTGTTTCCATCGTCCACTGGTACCACATATGCAACTCTCATTTGCCTAGACTTTCTTTACAGTATTGATTAAGTCTCTTCAATAATTAGAGCTACGCTTCACAAATTCATACCACGTATGCAACGGGAGACACATCAGAAATATATTGGACAGGACCAATTCCTTCCCTGTTTTTTAGCAGCCTTGGATGCTTTCATGTTTTAGCTGGAGTGTGCTTGTGACCGGAAGCCTAAAGGAGTTAAACTGTGGATCATCTGGTGGCTACATACTCTTGAATGTTACATTGGTCGGTTTGCACTCTAATCCAAGTTAATCTTCAGACAATAGTATCTTGCCCCAGTAGCAGCGACAGGTGCAATTGAGCTGCACTGCATGAGTTGAGTCAGGATTTTGAACTGTTGATAACTGGTGTAAATACTTCGTAAATGTTGATAAGATTTTCCTACTATTTCAAGAAATGACAAATAAGCTTACATTTACATGTATGATAAGTTTAGCAACTTCAGGTCGACAATAGCCCATTAGTTATCATCAATTGAAAATATAATTTCCGAGGGTAAAAGGATTAAAAAGTGCCCTGATTAATAATGAACCAGAACTTCCAGAAGGCATGCAGCCAGCCTTATGTTGGTGCACTGCCTGCTGCTATCAGGGAAACATAGTATTATTGTCTAAGGATTAACTTGAAAGTTGAATTAACTTGCACTATACATGGTGCAAACCCTGGATTGGAATCGTCTACTTTGGTAGGAGGCTGGTTGGTGGGGGAAGAATAATAGTACCCATTACTATACATTGTAGTGTCGTAATTTGTACATACAAGGTATTGAGCAGCACAAAATCTGTTAAGTGTCCAATAAATTATGTCATTGTATGTAATTACATGGTGGATTAATTAGAGTAGTTGTGCAGCTCTGGGTTAATTGAGTTAATATGTCATTAGTTTTTGTGGTAAACTTACCCACTCTGTGTGACCAGTATGGTTAACTTTGTCATGTTTTTATTCAAGTTCTACATTAGTGGGAGTAAACACTACATTTGCCAGATCTCCACATGCACCTTGCAAGCTTCGGAGTAACTCACTGCTTGTGTGGTATTTATAGAACTCTAATATTCTCTTGCATTGCTGTAGAGTTTGTTTCAAGGCAATTTTACAATTCTACTTTTCACAGCTGTTTACATGTCGATCTCGAGACAACCGTCTATTTAACATATACAATTTAGATATTGTATACATGTGGATGTTATTACCCTAACATTGCATGTATGATGAGTACGCTTGGATTACCGTCTGATTGCAAGATATCATCCAAGAGAAAGTCTATATTTAGAACTGAACAAGACTGCTGGAAAATACTGTCTCTCTAGTAAACAGAGATGCAGTGATCATGGTGATACAGGATGTAGACAAACCTACATATAGGTTATGTTCATGAACAGAAATTCTGTTTTTCTGTGATTTCTAGTTAAAAATTTCTGGAGAACTGTGTCTTACGGTGATTGAAGAAGTGAACTGAGAGGAAATGAAGAATTTGTGGGATGCTGCACTATTTAACCTATTCAACTCTGTGTTCATCAAAGCAGATGCATCAGAACTGTCATAAATGTCCATCATTAACAAATTGGCATGGAAGATACCTGAACGCAATAGTTAGTTTTAGAAGGGAATATACGATTCCAGAGACAGATTCTTCAAATACATCACAAACTTGTTACACTGTGGAAGCCAGCCATTTATCTGGGGCTGCAGTGTGAAGAATAACATGCACAAATCAAATACACATATTATCAGATAGGTACAAGTAGAAGTTATGGATACTGTTCATGCTTGGTGCGGAAAATATGTTCAACTTATTTAGAGATGTGGCACATCTCCGTTCACATTCAATTCTTCTGACATTTCTCTTGAGTGATGTACACAGCAGCAGATATTGGATATTCTTGATGGAAAGCTAGAAGAGGCTATATTCTATAGATGTGCTCCAGTTCCTAAAAACTGACCAGCCTTGGTGTCAATGGTCCAGTTTGAGGTGAAGCTAGTCCAGCCTATTTCTGGATGGATGAATAGATGGATGTTCATGTAGGTCAGAGATACTGCTATAAACCTGGGGCATTCCTGTAAATACAAGTGTTGATATGGACAGTGGAGTGGTGAGGATAGGCTGGCTCTTTACTGATGATTATTGTTGTCTGTCCATTCAGTAATGTGATAACCTAGCTAGACTTTGTGTGTGAGAAATGGTCACTTTGATAAATGATATCTCTGTCTGTGATGGACATCAATTTGACAGACAATACTGGAGCTCTCCTAGGAGACAGGCAGCTCAAATTGGCATACTGTGTTCTTCTTCTACTGTTGGGATTTGAGAATACCATACAGCCCAGCTGTGATCTAGCTAAATGTAGAGCTCAATAAATTGTATTACTTGCATTAAACATGTACTATTCAGCAGTTTGGTTCTGCTCTCAAGATATAACTTAAAACTTAAGATATGACTTAAAACTTAAGATATGACTTAAGACTGGACACTGGACACCTCAGGACTATTGACCAATACTGGTTTGTGTACATATTGCAGTCTTCTGATGACCCTTCTGACCAGTGCATCAACAGTGGCCATTGTCTGCCATGTCTGGGATTGGGTGATAATGCACCCCAGCCATAACTGTTCCCCACTGTTAGTGGTGAGTGGTCAGTAAGAGGCCCAGTCATGGTCAGGGTCAGGTCATGGACCATGTGTCCATCTGGGATAAATGAGCCCAGCAACAGAGGAAGCTAGAACAATATGGATGATTATCAGGATATAACCACATAGAACTGGAGATGTAAAAATGGCCAGCTCTAGCCCCCAAACTGACCTGTCACTGGGCGAGAAGGAGATACCTGGTCAGGCAGTGCATGTCCACCTGTGCTCCAGTACCTGCCTCATGAACTTCTCGCAGATGAGATCCAGCTTGGTATGTAGATATCAGAGCTGCTCATAAGTAATTTATATATGAACATGTATCTAACCTAATATTGGGCAGGTTGTGGTTAGTGTTGGTTCATAAATTGGCAGGCTGTTACATTCAAGTTTCTAATCTATCTTTTCTGCATGTTGACTTGCTTGATTAGAAAAAATTGAATATGCATGCAGAGTAAACATATTTTATTACATTACAGTGCAACCATCATAGAAATAGGATCAGACTGATAGCTATTGTGATGTACCTGATATTATTGACTTCACCTAATAATGATATTGAGTAATCTGCTGAATATTGAATCCACCATGATATTGGGATACACCTTGTGATATTCAATTCATCTACACAGGTGTATCTCGTTTGATTATCTTGAATTATGGCATTGAGATACACCAGATGATGATATTGAGTAGTCCTTATGAATAAATGTGTTGTTAATGATATTAGGATACACCTGATAATGATATCTACTTCACCATGATATTGAGATACACATGGTAATGATTATATTGACTTCACCATGATATTGAGATACACCTGGTAATGATATTGACTTCACCATGATATTGAGATACACCTGGTAATGATATTGACTTCACCATGATATTGAGATTTACCTGGTAATGATATCGACTTCACCATGATATTGAGATACATCTGATAATGATATTGACTTCACCATGATATTGAGATACACCTGGTAATGATATTTGACTTCATCATGATATTGAGATACACCTGATAATGATATTGACTTCACCATGATATTGAGATTTACCTGGTAATGATATTGACTTCACTGTGATATTGAGATTTACCCGGTAATGATATTGACTTCACTGTGATATTGAGATATACCTGAAAATGATATCTACTTGACCATGATATTGAGATACACCTGATAATGATATTTGACTTCACCAGGATATTGAGATACACCTGATAATGATATTTGACTTCATCATGATATTGAGATACACCTGATAATGATATTGACTTCACCATGATATTGAGATTTACCTGGTAATGATATTGACTTCACTGTGATATTGAGATACACCTGATAAAGATAGTGACTTCACTAGGATATTGAGATACACCTGATATTGCCTTCACCATAATACACCTGATAATGATATTGACTTCTTCATAATAGTGAGATACACCTGATAATGATATTGACTTCACCATGATATTGAGATACACTGGATAATGGTATTGACTTCACCATGATATTGAGATATACCTGATAATGATATTGACTTCACCATAATATTGAGATACACCTGATAATGATATTGACTTCACCATGATATTGAGATACACCTGGTAATGATATTGACTTCGCCATGATATTGAGATACACCTGATAATGATATTGACTTCATCAGGATATTCAGATACATCTGATAATGATATTGACTTCACCATAATATTGAGATACACCTGATAATGATATTAACTTCACCATGATATTGAGATACACCTGATAATGATATTTGACTTCACCATGATATTGAGATACACCTGATAATGATATTGACTTCACCATGATATTGAGATACACCTGATAATGATATTGACTTCACTAGGATATAGACATACACCCGATAATGATATTGACATCACCAGGATAAAGGGATACACCTGATAATGATATTAACTTCATCATGATATTGAGATACACCTGATAATGATATTGACTTCACCATGATATTGAGATACACCTGATAATGATATTGAATTCACCATGATATTGAGATACATTTGATAATGATATCGACTTCATCATGATATTGAGATACACCTGATAATGATATCGACTTCACCATGATGTTGGATACACCTGATAATGATATTGACTTCATCATGATATTGAGATACACTTGATAATGATATTGACTTCACCATGATGTTGGGGTACACCTGATAATGATATTAAATTCACCATGATATTGAGATACATTTGATAATGATATCGACTTCATCATGATATTGAGATACACCTGATAATGATATCGACTTCACCATGATGTTGGGATACACCTGATAATGATATTGAAATCACCAGGACATTAAGATACATGAACCTCTGATAAATGATATTGACTTCACCATGATATTGGGATACACCTGATATTGCCTTCACCATAATACACCTGATAATGATATTGACTTCTTCATAATAGTGAGATACACCTGATAATGATATTGACTTCACCATGATATTGAGATACACTGGATAATGGTATTGACTTCACCATGATATTGAGATATACCTGATAATGATATTGACTTCACCATAATATTGAGATACACCTGATAATGATATTGACTTCACCATGATATTGAGATACACCTGGTAATGATATTGACTTCGCCATGATATTGAGATACACCTGATAATGATATTGACTTCATCAGGATATTCAGATACATCTGATAATGATATTGACTTCACCATAATATTGAGATACACCTGATAATGATATTAACTTCACCATGATATTGAGATACACCTGATAATGATATTTGACTTCACCATGATATTGAGATACACCTGATAATGATATTGACTTCACCATGATATTGAGATACACCTGATAATGATATTGACTTCACTAGGATATAGACATACACCCGATAATGATATTGACATCACCAGGATAAAGGGATACACCTGATAATGATATTAACTTCATCATGATATTGAGATACACCTGATAATGATATTGACTTCACCATGATATTGAGATACACCTGATAATGATATTGAATTCACCATGATATTGAGATACATTTGATAATGATATCGACTTCATCATGATATTGAGATACACCTGATAATGATATCGACTTCACCATGATGTTGGGATACACCTGATAATGATATTGAATTCACCAGGACATTAAGATACATGAACCTCTGATAATGATATTGACTTGACCATGATATTGGGATACACCTGATAATGATATTGACTTCACCATGATATTGGGATACACCTGATAATGATATTGACTTCACCATGATATTGGGATACACCTGATAATGATATTGACTTCACCATGATATTGGGATACACCTGATAATGATATTGACTTCACCATGATATTGGGATACACCTGATAATGATATTGACTTCACTAGGATATAGACATACACCTGATAATGATATTGACATCACCAGGATAAAGAGATACACCTGATAATTATTGATATTAACTTCATCATGATATTGAGATACACCTGATAATGATATTGACTTCACCATGATATTGAGATATACCTGATAATGATATTGAATTCACCATGATATTGAGATACACTTGATAATGATATTGACTTCACCGTGATGTTGGGATACACCTGATAATGATATTGAATTCACCAGGACATTAAGATACATGAACCTCTGATAATGATACTGACTTCATCATGATATTGGGATAGTATACACCTGATAATGATGTTGTGATCTTTTTATAATTAACTTGTTATTGATATTGAGATAGACCTTGATTCACCTGATGTGATGTGAATGCTGAGTTCTCCTGATGATGATATCGTGTCAGGGATACACATGAAGATGATAGAGATACAGCTGATAACAATATTGAGATTATTGATAATGATATTGTGGTACCTGGTAATGATATTGTCATACACAGTATGATGGTGAGATACATAATGTTAACAATATTGAGATTCACTTGGTAAGGATATTGAGATACATCTGATGACATTTAGATGCACTCGACAAGGGCCTCTGACCGTAATGTCACAAGACATGTTGTACGAAACATATATCTTTCAGCCAAACTGGTCATTCAGAGGAACATCATCATCTTGACATGATATCAATAATGTGAACAATATGTTACTGAATTCTAAGTTATTTTTCTATACATGTTTTTTTTGTAGATTGAGGAGCTAAAATCCAAGGACAAAATCATTTCCCAGTTGGAGCGACAGTTGGGGCACCAGTCTACAATAGGCAACCCTGGCTTAGCTCCATTGGACAAGGGGGTGAAACAAGATAACCTCTCCCTGCTGAAGAGTTCTGGGACAGGGGAGAGAACTCATGCCAAGGAAATTAGGACACCCAGAGGCAATTCAGGCAGTCCACAGGTCACACGTAAAGATGATGGGACCAGCGCGGCAGCTTCTTTTGTAAGAACTTGGTGTACATAGCTATCAATCAACATAACCATTTTCCTGCCTATCTCCATTAATTGTTCATTTTCTGGGTCATGTTCTGTGAGAAGAGGAAAATATCATTTGCGATCATGTCTATGTGGTATATGTGGTCAATGATTTACTAATTCTTGACATTTAAAGGTGATCACAATTTTTATACGTGTATGTACCTAGTAGGATTAACTGGTGAGAATACATTGTGAAATACAGATTTTAAACTGTCCAGAGTACAATAGAACTGACGTACTTTCAACATTGTTTCTCCAGTCAATGACGTCTATGACTTCTCCAGGTTGAACTGTAAACTAGTAGAGATCTATACATTGATGGATGGTATGTGGTTCAGTACATGTAAGCTGTTCAGTGATAGGAAAGAACATCTCACTTATTGTGTAACTATTAGATTTGAAATCAATTGATCAAGAACTCCATGTCCCTTGGTGGTGAGCTGAATCTCTACCTGGTTTACTGGACTATGGCTTATCTGCAAATGATACATTCAATGAAAGTACTTTTGAGTGAAATACAGTGAAAGATAATTCCAGCAATTGATAAAGTATAGTACTGGCCAGTCTCCATGCATCACTTATTAGCATGTATTTGCAATAAATTATTCTATGCAGTGTACATGTAATGTATACATGCATGGATAGTTTTGATCTGCAGCACTTCAATTGATATACAAGACTGCTTTTCAATTATTAATTCTAGTAAACATTATTTTTGTAGGCTATTGTTTTCACAGGTTGTCTGGGGCTCCCGATGATAAGTTTCTACTAGGATCCAGAAATAAATTTGAAAAGAAATAATGAAATGCTATTTTATAACAACATTTTGTACTTCATAAGTACATGTAAATTGATATGAATACATAATAAAGTTATGAATTCCAGTTGGTGAATACAAATCTGTAGAATGAGTACAATGCCAGTTTATGAGAAGTTCCATAATTTAGATGTCTCAGTTTGTCATGTTAGGGTCCATGTACATGTACATGTAGAACAGGACTTGGCAAGATATGTCACATAACAGAGTCACTGATGTGCTACATTGTACAACACTAGGTTGCTAAAATGCAGATCTATGCTCTGTCTTGTTCTGCGCTATGTTCTTATCAAACAGTGTCCATCTACAAGTGAACCATTACTTCCCAAGATGATCTGACATTTTTGTTATATCAATGTCTATCTCCAGTTACCACCTATTGAAGAAGGGGGTGATAAGAAGGTGCTGTCCAAAATGGCCACGCTGGAAACACAGCTGAAGGAGGTTGAACATAGAAATGCAGTCTTAATGAGTGAGAAAAATGATTTGGTGAGTACAGGTATTTTTGTAAAATATTTGAGTGTTCTTACACTCGACTGGATTTATTCAATGAGTGTGTGAGTTCCAATACATCACTATGTTCCAGGAGAGCACTCAGTAATTCTCCTGTTTACATGAGATAGATAGATAGATAGATAGATACATGCACAGATAATAGAACATTTAAAATAATCAACACACTGAAGATTCTGTTAATGTCTGAGTTGTTCATATTGATTAATAAATACAGCTGTATGAAGAAGTATTGATTCGGACGGAGAGTTGAATAGGAAATTACATGGGGAGTAATGAATAGAGTGAGAGTGATCATGAGGGATTGATTCACTGCTAACTGAAACAGCACTGAAATTCTATCTTTATCATGGTTTATACACAAACTGTGAAGTCCATGAAAATTGTATCAATTATTGTTGAAGCTTCCTTGCCTTATTGATCCTTAGAAGATAAGGTTGTTTGTTTGGTCTGCATTTTCCATTTGTCAAGTCCCCCTCCCCCCCTTTAAAATTTGATTCAATTTTAAAAAAGGAAAAATAACCTTCGAAGTTATGCTTGCTTAAATCAGACTGGGTCTCTGATTCTTGCCATTGTCAATAATTCTTGTATGAGGTATGCCATTTTGCATAATGATCAGCACCTAGCCCGTATTAATTTCACAACTCGCTGCCTACATGTTTGCCAGAGATGTCGCAATATAACCAAATAGAAGCTTGAGTTTGCTGATTACTTTGCCCACAGTCAATAATTATGAATAATTAAAGATAAAACTGCCAGTTCTGTGGGCTAAATAATGATTTTCATTTCTCATAGTAATTGTGCCGTACATGTACTTGACCAGAAAACACAGAGTAGTGATGAATCACTATTTGACAGTCTAACTACAATCATGGAGCCTCTCTTGTACTAGGCTCCATGTGACAATGTAACCTGGCAGATTGTGGGACCAAGATGTTCCTGCCACATTAGGGCAGTCCTAAAGTAGCCCACCTAATTGGTCCATCTGTTCTCTCTATTCTATAAGTGATGGGTAAATGCTCCATCTGTTGATCTGCTTCTATCCAACAGGGATTCACTCATAATTTAGAAGTGTCCCATTTCACCAGCACGGACTGTGGAGCAGGGGGGGGTTCACCCCCTCCCCCCAACTTTTCGAGAAAGCAGTTTTATAAGTCCTATCTAAGTTGGAACCAGTCCATGATTTAACATGGTCGATATAGAGTCCACCCCCTCCACACTTTCAAATAGGCTCAGAGGCACCTGACCAGTAATTGTTTCTTCCCCTGATTCTGCCGGTTTCAGTTTCAGTTTCAGTGCAGTTTCAGCCCTTCAAACATTTTCACATGGTTGGAATCGAGTTCTGACCTGATTATCTGCTTCCTACATGTATCTTGATATTCCTTCAATAATCCCATTCAAACAATATATATTTTGGATTTTGAGCAAGTGAACATCCAGAGATCCTGTTAACATGCTTATTTCTTTGAAAGATTAAAAAAATATTAAACCTGGTGATTATAAAGACAACATGGTGATTTGGGGTGAATTTCATCTTCGCTGAAATGGCTAATACATGTACTTGTCTTTACTGTTTGCCAACTTGCATGTTTAGATGGGTGATTATGAACAACACAAACAAACTTATTAGGCCGATGTGCTAATTGTCATATAAGGGTTATAAGGGTTGTGTACACTGGCACCCAGAGAAAGCTTCTGGGTTAGGACCAGAGACTAATTTGATTATATGCATGAAGCAAACACCACTATTACTTTCTAGCTTTTATTCAGCTGCTCCTATCTGATGAGTCATGTGATTGATTATTAAGCTAATTCCCTCTTTGTCTTCAACAAGTTCACCCCATGCAGCTATGTTATCCACTTTTTCTGGAATGTCTGAGAATGAGATGCTCATTATTTGTTGCTATGTACATGTAATGTCCATTTCAAGAATTTTACCATTTTGTATATTCCTTATGAAGAATATGTTTAATTTTAGTTATTTATTTTTTTCCATTTTGACAAAACAATTGATGAATGAGATGGGGAATGTCAGTGATAAGTCGTATTTGATGTCTGAACTTAGTTTTATGGTACAGCACCATACTACTATCACAATCTACCTCAACATATTGCAGGCCTCGTACGGTCATTAAAAATCCTGGAAAAGTCCTGGAATTGACAGTTGTTTTCCAGGCCTTGAAAAGTCATGGAATTTCGTATCAAGTCATTGAATTTTGTTAGAGGTCATGGAAAAATAAACTGAAACTTCAAAATGTCCGCCAGGTCAATGTCAATATTTCTCTGTATTTTTTTTTTTACCGAAAACGTGATTTTCCCGGACCCGCGAACTTCATTTCGTCGAATGTCACGTGTTGTCTGTGAAATTGCCAGAATCTTCCATCAGGGGAGATAACTGGTCTTGAAATTCCCCTAAACTCCCAGGATGCATTTGCGACCGTGTGAAACAATGCCAGGAAAGTGCTCCTTTCGACCATCGTGGCTGTGTAGCGATAATTATCGGCAGTGGCTCGAACGTGGGAAGACCTCTGGCGAGGCCGGCTGCAAGGTTTGCCGGAAAAGCTTTGATATTTCTAACATGGGTGAGGCACTGAAAAGCCACATGGGCAGCAAGAAGCATGCAGTTGCAATGCAGAACGTATCGATGACGTTGTCAGTATTCAAGAGAACCACTACAACCAGTGATAAAGATGACAGTGTAGCAACGCCTACCTCTTCCTCTAATGCAAGTGGCACTTCGACAGGTGAAGTGAAATTTCTTTTAATAATAATATATGCACGATGTCAACGAAGCCTTGTCAACAGCCAGGAGAAGTAATTCGTGTTAGTAAAATTTGTAAAACTTTAAAGGGAAGCTACTCTTAAGTGGAATTACTCAGAAAAAGTAGAAATTCACATGGAATAATATAATAAAGAGAATCAAGACAGCAATAAATCTGTTTTATCAATATTGTTAATGGGGTCTGATTAAATAAAAATAATTTCTAAATAGTAAAATGAAAACTGATGCACTGATGGAAGATTCTGGCAATTTCACAGACAACACGCAACATTCGACGAAATGAAGTTCGCGGGTCTGGGAAAATCACGTTTTCGGTAAAATAATACAGTAAAAGGTCATGGAAAAGTCATGGAATTTGTCCAAAAAAGTCATGGAATTTCATAACTGTGAAAGAGTAAGAACCCTGTGTTGATGGTGTCCTACATAAAAGTCCTGCAGTGTAGGAATTGCCATTTCTTGCTTTCTCTCTTGATTATATGCCAGGACTTGATGATGTTTTCCTAAATTATTTCAAATGTTTCTCCCTCAGATGACGCGGCTATCAGAGGTGGATCACCGGAGTAAGTCAGTGCAGGATCGGAATAAGAAGTACCTAGAGAGAAGTATGGATCTGACCACAGTGAAGAGGTCACTAGAGGACAAGGTTAAAGCTCTTACAGAGGATAACAGAAAACTGGTCAGTCTTTGTCCTCATTGATAGGTCTGTCTGTAAGATCCAAGTAAGAAGTACCTAGAGAGAAGTATGGATCTGACCTCGGTGAACAGGTCACTAGAGGACAAGGTTAAAGCTCTTACAGAGGATAACAGAAAACTGGTCAGTCTTTGTCCTCATTGATAGGTCTGTCTGTAAGATCCAAGTAAGAAGTACCCAGAGAGAAGTATGGATCTGACCTCGGTGAACAGGTCACTAGAGGACAAGGTTAAAGCTCTTACAGAGGATAACAGAAAACTGGTCAGTCTTTGTCCTCATTGATAGGTCTGTCTGTAAGATCCAAGTAAGAAGTACCTAGAGAGAAGTATGGATCTGACCTCGGTGAAGAGATCACTAGAGGACAAGTTTAAAGCTCTTACAGAGGATATAACAGAAAACTGGTCAGTGTTTGTCCTCATTGATAGGTCCGTCTGTAAGATCTAATTAAGAAGTACCTTTAGAGAAGTATAGATCTGACCTCGCGGTGAAGAGGTCAGTAGAAGATAGAGTTAAAGCTCTTACAGAGGATAACAGAAAACTGGTCAGCCTTTGTCCTCATTGATAGGTCTGTCTGTAAGATCTAAGTAAGAAGTACCTAGAGAGGAGTATAGATCTGACCTCGGTGAACAGGTCACTAGAGGACAAGGTTAAAGCTCTTACAGAGGATAATGGACAACTGGTCAGTGTTTTTCCTCATTGATACGTCTGTCTGTAAGGTGTAAGTAAGAAGTACCAAGAGAGAAGTATAGATCTGACCTCGCTGAAGAGGTCAGTAGAAGACAGAGTTAAAGCTGTTACAGAGGATAATTAACAACTGATCAGTGTTTGTCCTCATTGATACGTCTGTCTGTAAGGTGTAAGTAAGAAGTACCTAGGGAGAAGTATAGATCTGACCTCGGTGAACAGGTCACTAGAAGACAAAGTTAAAGCTCACAGCTAGAGGATAACAGAAAACGGGTCAGTCTATGTCCTCATTGATAGATCTGTCTGTAAGATCTAAGTAAGAAGTACCTAGAGAAAAGTATAGATCTGTCCTCGGTGAATAGGTCACTAGAGGACAGGGTTAAAGTTCTTACAGAGGATAACAGAAAACTGGTCAGTGTTTGTCCTCATTGATAGGTCTGTCTGTAAGATCTAAGTAAGAAGTACCTAGAGAGGAGTATAGATCTGACCTCGGTGAACAGGTCACTAGAGGACAAGGTTAAAGCTCTTACAGAGGATAATGGACAGCTGGTCAGTGTTTTTCCTCATTGATACGTCTGTCTGTAAGGTGTAAGTAAGAATTACCTAGAGAGAAGTATAGATCTGACCTCGGTGAATAGGTCACTAGAAGACAGAGTTAAAGCTCTTACAGAGGATAACCAGAAACTGGTCAGTGTTTGTCCTCATTGATACGTCTGTCTGTAAGATCTAAGTAAGAAGTACCTAAAGAGAAGTATAGATCTGTCCTCGGTGAACAGGTCACTAGAAGACAGAGTTAAAGCTCACAGAGGATAACAAGAAACTGATCAGTGTTTGTCCTCATTGATAGGTCTGTCTGTAAGGTGTAAGTTAGAAGTACCTAGGGAGAAGTATAGATCTGACCTCGGTGAACAGGTCACTAGAAGACAGAGTTAAAGCTCACAGAGGATAACAAGAAACTGGTCAGTCTTTGTCCTCATTGATAGGTCTGTCTGTAAGATCTAAGTAAGAAGTACCCAGAGAGAAGTATAGATCTGATTTCGGTGAACAGGTCACTAGAAGACAGAGTTAAAACTCTTACAGAGGATAATGGACAACTGGTCAGTGTTTGTCCTCATTGATACGTCTGTCTGTAAGATCTAAGTAAGAAGTACCCAGAGAGAAGTATAGATCTGATTTCGGTGAACAGGTCACTAGAAGACAGAGTTAAAGCTCTTACAGAGGATAATGGACAACTGGTCAGTGTTTGTCCTCATTGATACATCTGTCTGTAAGGTGTAAGTAAGAAGTACCTAGAGAGAAGTATAGATCTGATTTCGGTGAACAGGTCACTAGAAGACAGAGTTAAAACTCTTACAGAGGATAATGGACAACTGGTCAGTGTTTGTCCTCATTGATACGTCTGTCTGTAAGATCTAAGTAAGAAGTACCCAGAGAGAAGTATAGATCTGATTTCGGTGAACAGGTCACTAGAAGACAGAGTTAAAGCTCTTACAGAGGATAATGGACAACTGGTCAGTGTTTGTCCTCATTGATACGTCTGTCTGTAAGGTGTAAGTAAGAAGTACCTAGAGAGAAGTATAGATCTGATTTCGGTGAACAGGTCACTAGAAGACAGAGTTAAAACTCTTACAGAGGATAATGGACAACTGGTCAGTGTTTGTCCTCATTGATACGTCTGTCTGTAAGATCTAAGTAAGAAGTACCCAGAGAGAAGTATAGATCTGATTTCGGTGAACAGGTCACTAGAAGACAGAGTTAAAACTCTTACAGAGGATAATGGACAACTGGTCAGTGTTTGTCCTCATTGATACGTCTGTCTGTAAGATCTAAGTAAGAAGTACCCAGAGAGAAGTATAGATCTGATTTCGGTGAACAGGTCACTAGAAGACAGAGTTAAAACTCTTACAGAGGATAATGGACAACTGGTCAGTGTTTGTCCTCATTGATACGTCTGTCTGTAAGGTGTAAGTAAGAAGTACCTAGAGAGAAGTATAGATCTGACCTCGGTGAACAGGTCACTGGAAGACAGAGTTAAAGCTCACAGAGGATAACAGAAAACTGGTCAGTGTTTGTCCTCATTGATACGTCTGTCTGTAAGATCTAAGTAAGAAGTACCTAGAGAGAAGTATAGATCTGACCTCAGTGAACAGGTCACTAGAAGACAGAGTTAAAGCTCACAGAGGATAACCAGAAACTGGTCAGTCTTTGTCCTCGTTGATAGGTCTGTCTGTAAGGTCTAATAATTAAGAATTACCCAGAGAGAATGGATCTGACCACAGTGAAGAGTGAAGGACAGAGTTAAAACTCTCCCCTAAAGAAGCTATTGTGTGCATCAAAACTATACGCATGGATCTGGAAATCTCTTCCATAATACATATCGTCCCAATCTGGGAACATTACATTACAATCTACATTACATTAAATCTGGTCAAATCTGTGAAGGTATTTTGAAGCCTTATGCAATTGCTTCTAGTGATAATAGTGTTAAGCTCTATGCAAATATGATTGTCTGATTGTCATAATCTAGAGTAGTCAAAACTGCACAGGGGCATAAGGCCAGCTTCTACATGTACATACAAATGGGATACCTGACGAAAAAGGAAAATAGAGCTATTTGAATCAATGGAAAGTAAATCTGGCACCTGTAATTTGGATCAAAATATTTTTGCATTCTCCTCATAACTGATGGTGTTAGTCTCTATTTGTTCACAGAAGGATCAGTGTGACCACAGTCGTCATAAAGCTCATCATTTATCACGTCAGTTAAGTCACTCGTAACTGATGATGTTAGTCTGTATTTGTTCACAGAAGGATCAGTGTGACCACAGTCGTCATAAAGCTCATCATTTATCACGTCAGTTAAGTCACTCGTAACTGATGATGTTAGTCTGTATTTGTTCACAGAAGGATCAGTGTGACCACAGTCGTCATAAAGCTCATCATTTATCACGTCAGTTAAGTCACTCGTAACTGATGATGTTAGTCTGTATTTGTTCACAGAAGGATCAGTGTGCCCACAGTCGTCATAAAGCTCATCATTTATCACGTCAGTTAAGTCACTCGTAACTGATGATGTTAGTCTGTATTTGTTCACAGAAGGATCAGTGTGCCCACAGTCGTCATAAAGCTCATCATTTATCACGTCAGTTAAGTCACTCGTAACTGATGATGTTAGTCTGTATTTGTTCACAGAAGGATCAGTGTGACCACAGTCGTCATAAAGCTCATCATTTATCACGTCAGTTAAGTCACTCGTAACTGATGATGTTAGTCTGTATTTGTTCACAGAAGGATCAGTGTGCCCACAGTCGTCATAAAGCTCATCATTTATCACGTCAGTTAAGTCACTCGTAACTGATGATGTTAGTCTGTATTTGTTCACAGAAGGATCAGTTTGAGCACAGTCGTCGTAAGGCTCATCATTTATCACGTCAGTTAAGTCACTCGTAACTGATGATGTTAGTCTGTATTTGTTCACAGAAGGATCAGTTTGAGCACAGTCATCGTAAGGCTCATCATTTATCACGTCAGTTGAGTCACTCGTTACGGATGATGTTAGTCTGTATTTGTTCACAGAAGGATCAGTGTGAGCAAAGTCATCGTATGGCTCATCATTTATCACATCAGTTTATAAGTCTCTCGTAACTGATGATGCGTATCTGTTTACAAAAGGATCAGTGTGACCACAGTCGTAAGGCTGATCATTTATCACGTCAGTTTATAAGTCTCTCGTAACTGATGATGCGTATCTGTTTACAGAAGGATCAGTGTGACCACAGTCGTCGTAAGGCTCATCATTTATCACGTCAGTTAAGTCAGGAGAGACTAATGAAGGAAGGAATGGAGGAACAGACAGCTGAACTGGATGAACTACACAAACATGTGATGGAACAGAATAAAACCATCACTGCGCTCAAACAAACCTGCTCTGTGAGTATAATTCATTGGGCAGACTTCTTTGACTGTCTTTATTTTCGCACTGGGATCTTTAATTTTTGATCACTAACAGTCAAATTCTCCTAATTTTGTGGGGTGACCCATATTTATCCTGGGATACATTACATTATATCTTATACAATGTTGCAGGATTATTCAAGTGATCATTCATCCCATATCTAAATGGCCTTAGAGTATCTTATCTACTGGCAGTCACGTGTCATATCATGGTCATTCTGCCAAATCATACCAAAGACTTAAAACAGGAAATTTGTTGCATCCTTGGCTGGTGCTCAGTATTAAGAGGATAGATCGAGGACTGGTTGGCCCTGTGTCTGGATAAGGTGACTGGATGGACTGTCATGTCTGCCCATGGCATGGTGCTTCACTGATACAGCACAGTGCAATCAAAAGATGGCATTAGGATTACTCTATCACAGATAGGCACTGTCATGATGTCATGATGTCATGATATGACTGAAAAATTGTTGAAAATGACCTACAGTTCTACTCACTCAGGGTCTTTCCTAATTGTAATGACTCCTCTGCCTTTTGGATTTGGTAGGAAAAGGACAGAAGAATAGAATTAATACAACATCGTAAGAAGAGGCGGAGACAAGAACGGTCACAGGAAAAGGTAAGCTAATGTTCGTCCATATCTTACCAGATTTACCGACTTTAAACCGTCGACCAAAATTACGTTACTTTCCACTGTAGTCCTAACGAATTGTTAGAAACTTTTGTGATTAAAACATTCAGTTTTGTAGAGCATGTTGATAGTGACATCTGTCTACTTTTCTACCAGTATCATGGCAGCATAGTAAAAGTAGTCTATTATATTATGGCTGTAATATCAATGATGAAGTAAATAATAATGGATAATATTCTAATGATTGCCTGTGATACTGTTTACAGCTGGCTGGTGTACGAGAGACATATTATGGGTATGATGAAGATAATCAATCTCTGGACTCTGAGCCCTCCTCCATGTCCTTCGATAACAGTATAGATGAGGACACCTGGGATGAGGTAATACATGGAATAGGCCTAGAAACAGGGCAGCTGGGGCTTGAGTTGAGGTTATTGGTCACTCACTCACTCGAGGGGGGGGGCTATACTGTTCACTCACTCGCTTGATTTGAGGCTATATTGGTCACTCACTCACTTGAGGCGGGACTATTGGTCACACACTCGATGTGGGGCTATTGGTTACTCACTAACTCGAGGTGGGACTATTGGTCACTCACTCACTTGAGGCGGGACTATTGGTCACACACTCGAGGTGGGACTATTGGTCACTTACTCATTTGACGCGGGACTATTGGTCACTCACACACTCGAGGTGGGACTATTGGTCACACACTCGAGGTGGGACTATTGGTCACACACTCGAGGTGGGACTATAGGTCACTTAGTCACTTGAGGCGGGACTATTGGTCACTCACACACTCGAGGTGGGACTATTGGTTACTCACTCACTTGAGGTGGGACTATTGGTCACTCACACACTCGAGGTGGGACTATTGGTCACACACTCGAGGTGGGACTATTGGTCACTCACACACTTGAGGTGGGACTATTGGTCACTCACACACTCGAGGTGGGACTATTGGTCACACACTCGAGGTGGGACTATTGGTCACACACTCGAGGTGGGACTATTGGTCACTTACTCACTTGAGGCGGGACTATTGGGTCTATTGGGAAGGGTCTGAAGTGGTTTAAAATGTGCCTATATGTGCCTATATGTGCCTATATGTCTACAATTTCATGTTTTATTATGCCCATTGTCCAGGATATCCGGTCTTGGAATACCAAAAGCTCAGATGTATTCATGCTTTTTCTTTTCTAGTTGGGGCAGTTGAAACTGTTAACGGAGACTTTTACCCGAAAATCTGATTATTCAAATTTTTCCAGCCCTTGTCAGTCTTTGGTGATATATTCCCAATGGTATGGGGTAAGGCCATGAGAATTCACCCGCTCGTCAATCTAGATATAGGAAGAAGAAATTGAATATATATTTTTTTTATATTTACATTCATTTTTACCCCTCGAGGCAAATTTTGCTACATGTAAGCTTTCCAAATTAATAATATGTATACATCTGGCGATGGTCCAGAGGTGTCCTAAAGATGACTGACCTTGACCTATTTTTTCAAGGTCATATACTGTTTATGAGGTTATAACATGAAGAAATATAGCTAGGCTTTCCAAATTAATACTATGTATACATCTGGCGATGGTTCAGAGGTGCCATGAAGATGACTGACCTTGACCTACTTTTCAAGTTCAAATACTGTTTATTAAGATACAACATGAAGAAATATAGCTAGGCTTTCCAAATTAATACTTTGTATTTATCTGTCGATGATCCAGAGGTATGCTGACCTGGACCTATTTTATCCAGGTCAGATTTTATGTAGTACAATATTTCATGAAGGATTATATCTACATTGTCCAAATTTATACCACATATGTCTGTTGAATATTGCTGACCTTGACCTATTTTCTAAAGGTCAAATTCTATGTTTAAAATCAAAATTCTCCAAATTCGGGTTCCATATACAATTAAGGTAGAATAGACCAGGAAAAATTGAGGGCCCTTGGTGGCCGAGTGGTGAAAGGTGCTTCGCTGGTGACCGCTAGCCTCACACCGCTGAACCGGCACGGGTTCGAGCCCAGCTGGTCCATGTGTGAAAGATTGTTTGTTACTTGCCGACTGCCAGTGGTTCTCTCCGGTACCCCGGCTACCTCCACCAGCCAAACTGACTGTCACCATATGAGTGAAACAACCTTGAGTGTGACATTAGGCCAAATTCCCCTCCTCCCCCCCCCCCCAAAGATGACTGACCTTGATCTGTATATCCAAGATCAAATTACTTGATTTGATTATGGGCTATATAGAAGAGTACATGTATATTTAGAGCTAAGAATTTGATTTCTAAGATGAGAGAAATACAGTCAACCCAACAATGTCACATTTTGTTAACCTACATGATGTTGTCATTTCCTAAAAATACACTTTGTGCTATGCATAATTGATGAATTAAGACAGTAACTGATAACCGAGGGGTATTGGAGCCCATTGGGCTATTTTTTAGGTTATTTTAGTCAGTAGGACTGTCAGTTGGGCTTAACCCCAAATGCAGTGTCAACTTGATCTATAAAGTGTCAAACAATAGTACTGGACAATTATTTTCTCCATGTAGTACCTAGTAGTGAATATTATAACCAGAACAGTAACTAAAACATCTTCAATATTAATTTGCCATTTCGTATGCCTGTATTTGTTGGGTGAATTGACTTTATATTGGGCTAATATTGATCTGGTTGTATTATTTGACACTTTTGGATCATTTTGACGCATTTGGGGCTCTTATACTTAACCGGATTAAGCCCCGTTGACAATCATGTTGACTAAAATAACTGACAAAGTAAATATGAAACTATTTCCCTTCCATTTTTCTTCTCTCAATATCTTCCGCATGTCTGGATTGACAAGTGGGTGAATTATCAAGGCCTTACTCAAACCATTTGGAAGATATCACCAAAAGACTGACAAGGGCTAGGAAACTTTGATTAATCAGATATTCGGGTAAAATTAAATCGTAAAATATTTATCCCTAAGAATGCAAAATTCATCAAATAACATAGAAGACTTTCTCTCCAATTAATCACTGCCAAAAATACCCTACTCATTTAAGATAATGCCCTAAAATTTTCTTGAAATAAGATAATTTTTACTCAAAATGAGTTAAATTTTAAGATTATTTTTTCTTGTTGAAGTAAAAGTTGGAGTGGGGTAAGTAAATTTTACTTAAACAAGAAAAAATTAAGAATTTTTCTTAAAACAAGATTTTTTTAAGAAAAAGTCTTAAATTTTTCTTGTTTAAGTAAAATTTACTTACCCCACTCCAACTTTTACTTCAACAAGAAAAAAAAATCTTAAAATTTTCTTAAAATTTAACTTATTTTGAGTAAAAATTATCTTATTTCAAGAAAATTTTAGTGCATTATCTTAAATAAGTAGGGTATTTTTGGCAGTGATGCTGTGAGATATACAGGCATACAACCCATTTTGTATGTTTTATTGAACTGCTTGATATAAAACTTTCCCCCATACGTTAATTGTATGGCATGAAAGACTTTCTGATTTCCTGTGTTTGTATTACAGTTTGCTCGTGAGGAGTTTGAAAAGAATTACCAGCGACTGATGAGAGAACATCTAGAGCTGGAGAAATCCTACACTTTACTACAATCACAAACTGATATGTACCAGGACCCACAGAGGGAGAGCAAGGTCAGTTCATTGTTCAATTGTGAGGATATGCAATATAATAGAGAACAGCATCTAGAGCTGGAGAAATCCTACACTATTTCTTATTTGAGAAGAGGATGGGGTGTTGAGATAAGGTGTTGATTTTATGTGAAACACATCATGAATGTGAAAAAAATCATGTATCAAAATATTCTTATATCAGTACCACACCGTGCAGCATAATGAGATACATGTACATTGTTTTTTAATTTTTTGTGTGAAACCTGTTTGAATTTGTACAAATTAAGCATGTTACCAAGTGGAATGACAGAAAATGGAAATATGTTGTAGAGGTGGCAATAGGAGTTATTCCCCTTAGTCCACATATTTGTACATAGGTTGATCTATTCCTGCCAATTCTTATTTTCTCTGAACATTACAGTCAAGAAGTCAGCTGGAGTCCGACCTGTTTACTGCTCAGTGTAGAATAGAAGACTTAGAGAAGTTGGTGAAGCTCTCAGGAAAGGTTAGTCAGGGGCTGTAATTTTACTGCTGCTAATGGCTAACCACACATAACACAGTCACAGGGGCTGGAGTCCTACTGCTGCACTAATGTCTAACCACACAGTCACAGGGGCTGGAGTCCTACTGCTGCTAATGTCTAACCACACATAACACAGTCACAGGGGCTGGAGTCCTACTGCTGCTAATGTCTAACCACACATAACACAGTCACAGGGGCTGTAGTCTACTGTTGCTAATGTCTAACCATACATAACACAGTCACAGGGGCTGGAGTCATACTGCTGCTAATGTCTAACCACACATAACACAGTCACAGGGGCTGGAGTTCTACTGTTGCTAATGTCTAACCACACATAACACAGTCACAGGGGCTGGAGTTCCACTGCTGCTAATGTCTAACCACACATAACACAGTCACAGGGGCTGGAGTCTACTGTTGCTAATGTCTAACCACACATAACACAGTCACAGGGGCTGGAGTCTACTGTTGTTAATGTCTAACCACACATAACACAGTCACAGGGGCTGGAGTCCTACTGCTGCTAATGTCTAACCACACATAACACAGTCACAGGGGCTGGAGTCTACTGTTGCTAATGTCTAACCACACATAACACAGTCACAGGGGCTGGAGTCTACTGTTGCTAATGTCTAACCACATATAACACAGTCACAGGGGCTGGAGTCTACTGTTGCTAATGTCTAACCACACATAACACAGTCACAGGGGCTGGAGTCATACTGCTGCTAATGTCTAACCACACATAACACAGTCACAGGGGCTGGAGTCTACTGTTGCTAATGTCGAACCACACATAACACAGTCACAGGGGCTGGAGTCTACTGTTGCTAATGTCTAACCACACATAACACAGTCACAGGGGCTGGAGTCCTACTGCTGCTAATGTCTAACCACACATAACACAGTCACAGGGGCTGGAGTTCTACTGTTGCTAATGTCTAACCACACATAACACAGTCACAGGGGCTGGCAGGCCTTGCGTTTCGACGGGTATCCGGGTATCCGATACTCGTGGAGATACCCGTTCATTCGCTTCACGGGAATCTGTTTGGATACCCGTAAAATAATGTCTGGGGAAAATTTTGTCTATCAAAAAAACCATATTCGGCTTTAATAAACGATAGTTTACCTAGAAATCATCGACCGCAGGCTTTACAAATGGCGGAAGTTCATATTTTTACGACGTCTAAGTGGGCGACGAATTATGGCAGCTGCGTGCATTCTCTTGTACTGGGCGATTTTCGTCGTATCATCTGTAGCTACGGGCATTTACACAAACAACCGTGCATAGGAGAATGCAATTGCGGAAACTATCGTGTTATGGTCGATGTTTACAAACGGTAAACATGGAGGACACGAGAGGGCTTGATTCCAATCTGCTTGAAAATGTCGAAAGGAAAGACAATATCTGTACAGGCTTACAACGGATGGCCAGATAATGTAAAGGATGGTTTTGTCTTCATACATAACGACGAAAACACGAAATTAACTCATTATAATCCCTGAAGTTAGTGCTGTGGTGAACTTCTCAAATGTGTGTTCATTGGAATTGTTCGTAATTTCTTGACTTATATCACTCAATTTTAAGTTCATATTGTGTGTTTGTTCAATTCATCAACATATTTAAGTTATATGCTAGGTGTCATGAAGATGGTATTACTATATATGCAGCACTTAAGTATAAACATTCGTAATGAATGAAGTCAGAAGCTGAGCTGGTGACCCGTGACATTCATAGTGAGAGACAGAGCTATTTTTTAGTCCATAATGAGAATATAATCAAGGTCCATAACCTTAAATCGAAAATTTTGAAGTGACTCCAAATTACAGCTCCAAATTAAATTAATTGAAGGAGACAATCCTTGACACAATTTCATAAATCATGCTGCATGTTATTGTGGTTGCTCAAGAGAAAGTTTATCCACTCATCCTATCACAGTAAAATTGACAGTTGATTGAACGGTCAAATATCAGCTCAGTGAATCGAATGGCAACACAGCGGTGGGGAACAACATGATGTGAGAATCAATTATCCTATTAACAACAGTAAACATGAAAAGAGTACATAAATGTTTATTCCACTTTAATCTCCACACTTCAATTTTTCGTCACTTTAGTGGATACTGGTAGATACCCGTAAACTGAAATTGCGAGTATCCGTTTGGATACCCGTGAATTTCGACGAAAAGCAAGGCCTGGCTGGAGTTCCACTGCTGCTAATGTCTAACCACACATAACACAGTCACAGGGGCTGGAGTCTACTGTTGCTAATGTCTAACCACACATAACACAGTCACAGGGGCTGGAGTCTACTGTTGTTAATGTCTAACCACACATAACACAGTCACAGGGGCTGGAGTCCTACTGCTGCTAATGTCTAACCACACATAACACAGTCACAGGGGCTGGAGTCTACTGTTGCTAATGTCTAACCACACATAACACAGTCACAGGGGCTGGAGTCTACTGTTGCTAATGTCTAACCACATATAACACAGTCACAGGGGCTGGAGTCTACTGTTGCTAATGTCTAACCACACATAACACAGTCACAGGGGCTGGAGTCATACTGCTGCTAATGTCTAACCACACATAACACAGTCACAGGGGCTGGAGTCTACTGTTGCTAATGTCGAACCACACATAACACAGTCACAGGGGCTGGAGTCTACTGTTGCTTATGTCTAACCACACATAACACAGTCACAGGGGCTGGAGTCCTACTGCTCCTAATGTCTAAACACACATAACACAGTCACAGGGGCTGGAGTCTACTGTTGCTAATGTCTAACCACACATAACACAGTCACAGGGGCTGGAGTCTACTGTTGCTAATGTCTAACCACTTATAACACAGTCACAGGGGCTGGAGTCTACTGTTGCTAATGTCTAATCACACATAACACAGTCACAGGGGCTGGAGTTCCACTGCTGCTAATGTCTAACCACACATAACACAGTCACAGGGGCTGGAGTCTACTGTTGCTAATGTCTAACCACACACAACACAGTCACAGGGGCTGGAGTATACTGTTGCTAATGTCTAACCACACATAACACAGTCACAGGGGCTGGAGTCCTACTGCTGCTAATGTCTAACCACACATAACACAGTCACAGGGGCTGGAGTCTACTGTTGCTAATGTCTAACCACATATAACACAGTCACAGGGGCTGGAGTCTACTGTTGCTAATGTCTAACCACACACAACACAGTCACAGGGGCTGGAGTCCTACTGCTGCTAATGTCTAACCACATATAACACAGTCACAGGGGCTGGAGTCTACTGTTGCTAATGTCTAACCACACACAACACAGTCACAGGGGCTGGAGTCTACTGTTGCTAATGTCTAACCACATATAACACAGTCACAGGGGCTGTAGTCTACTGTTGCTAATGTCTAACCACATATAACACAGTCACAGGGGCTGTAGTCTACTGTTGCTAATGTCTAACCACATATAACACAGTCACAGGGGCTGGAGTCTACTGTTGCTAATGTCTAACCACATATAACACAGTCACAGGGGCTGGAGTCTACTGTTGCTAATGTCTAACCACATATAACATATGTCACAGGGGCTGGAGTCATACTGCTGCTAATGTCTAACCACATATAACACAGTCACAGGGGCTTGAGTTCTACTGTTGCTAATGTCTAACCACATATAACATATGTCACAGGGGCTGGAGTCTACTGTTGCTAATGTCTAACCACATATAACACAGTCACAGGGGCTGTAGTCTACTGTTGCTAATGTCTAACCACATATAACACAGTCACAGGGGCTGGAGTCTACTGTTGCTAATGTCTAACCACATATAACACAGTCACAGGGGCTGTAGTCTACTGTTGCTAATGTCTAACCACATATAACACAGTCACAGGGGCTGGAGTCTACTGTTGCTAATGTCTAACCACATATAACATATGTCACAGGGGCTGGAGTCATACTTGCTAATGTCTAACCACACATAACACAGTCACAGGGGCTGGAGTCTACTGTTGCTAATGTCTAACCACACATAACACAGTCACAGGGGCTGGAGTCTACTGTTGCTAATGTCTAACCACACATAACACATTCACAGGGGCTTGAGTTCTACTGCTGCTAATGTCTAACCACATATAACACAGTCACAGGGGCTGGAGTCTACTGTTGCTAATGTCTAACCACATATAACACAGTCACAGGGGCTGGAGTCTACTGTTGCTAATGTCTAACCACACATAACACAGTCACAGGGGCTTGAGTTCTACTGCTGCTAATGTCTAACCACATATAACACAGTCACAGGGGCTGGAGTCTACTGTTGCTAATGTCTAACCACACATAACACAGTGACAGGGGCTTGAGTCCTACTGCTGCTAATGTCTAACCACACATAACACAGTCACAGGGGCTGTAGTCTACTGTTGCTAATGTCTAACCACACATAACACAGTCACAGGGGCTTGAGTCCTACTGCTGCTAATGTCTAACCACACATAACACAGTCACAGGGGCTGGAGTCTACTGCTGCTAATGTCTAACCACACATAACACAGTCACAGGGGCTGGAGTCTACTGCTGCTAATGTCTAACCACACATAACACAGTCACAGGGGCTGGAGTCTACTGTTGCTAATGTCTATAACCACACATAACACAGTCACAGGGGCTGGTATCTACTGTTGCTAATGTCTAACCCCATATAACACAGTGACAGGGACTGGAGTCCTACTGCTGCTGATGTCTAACAGAAGACATGAAAGATCCTCCCTCCCTCTCTTTGTAGTAGTACATGTCACGGTTAGTGTAAAGTTCGTGTAACGGACGAGTGAAAAACTCCAAACAGAGGCGTGGATTGCTTTCTACTGGTAATCAATTTTTTCTATATTAGATCCGCCATAGACAGGTGGGAAACCTGTAAAGACAAGACGTCGTGAAGACGCTCTATGACTTCAACAGCAAAGGTGTGCATAAAGCAGTGGCCTAATCAAACTTTACTCGTTATATATGAATGGGAAGAACATTTAAACGAGGCAGAAAAATACTCCAATAATCCTATTTACCAGTTTACATATTAATATAGAGTCCGGAAATGTATGGAAATCCAAACAGATTCTCGCAATCTAACTCCACGAGAATCCACAAGAATCAAAGCCTATCATTTCTATACAGATTACTATAATTCTATGGGAATTTGTTGGATTCCTATGAATTATTTTGCGGGACTGCTGACGGGAATCATATTCCCGGATTCCCGTGGAAAAGCAAGCCCTGAGTTTCTTATTTCATTATTAGGTTGGTCTGACATCTCCAAGCATGCCAAGAAGTCAAGTTCAAATTGAATGAAGTATAAATGACTACTATCGTGGAGCACATATCACTATTAAAATGTATACTTTACAACTCCTGAAATGCACCATTCAACCAGTTACAACCCATTTCAAGACTTTAGATCTGTAGCACCAAACACGATCAGCTAGACATGACTGTTGTAAGTTAGTAAAGCCTTAAAGCAGTTATCCCAGAACTGAAAGGTTTTCAGATGCACAGCTTCATATTAAGAATTTGATGAGACATAATATGCTCTACAACATAGACAGGACTTAGCACTTTTGATGAGACACAGACACATTTTGATCAGCTTTGTCTCAGACCCTGAATAATAATAACTTTATTGCAAATGTATTACGGGCTACCTTTGTCCCACATATTGAGGTTGTAAACTTGCACACCATCATGATTCTCGTGATCCAAGCCATATTAATAATGATGACATGTCAATCATGTGCAGCTCCGTTTTATATTCGTATGTTTATTTTGAAATTCACACAGATTTATTTGCTTGTAATTTGTTAAATTGAGAAATTTGTTAAATTGAGAACTGTTCTATTTGATTATAGGACAGTAAATGGATTGAGGACAAGCAGAAACTGGGTGAAGAAAATGAAAGATTGACCAAGAAGGTAAGAAACATGGATAGCATTGAATTTTCTGGAAATGCTATTTATTTACATTATGATCCATAAGGCTGTTGAAAGAATATTGCTGGCTTTGTTGAGATGTTTATGACAGATTTTTGTGTTATATTAATGGAGGATATATAAATGATAGAAGTTAGGAGATTTCTGTGAGAAAGCTTTCATTTTGTATTTTTGTTGTAGATTATTGTGTTTAACTGATATTAATGAACAGCAAAGTCTTTAAAGTGTCACTGTAAGGTTATTTGCCCTTGCTTGCTTGTGGGGGTTTGGGTCCTGGGCGGTTGGGGGGGGGGGGTACTAAATGTGTGACTCAACAACATGAAAAGAGATACCACATCAGGAAATGGTAAAATAAATTTAGAAAAACGACAAATCCAACAACTTAAAAATTAGGCTCGGCGGCATGACAAATCGGTTGTATTTGGACATGTCTTTGTTCAAGGTGACAGCTTTATTGCAAAATGTAACGCCCACTGTTGACCTCATGACGCTGTCGTCCTATCTGATTGTTGCACAAAAACACAGTAAAACTGTTACCTTCACCCCATCCCCACCCCACCCCGCTGATGTAAGCTTCCATGTTATATTGAATTATAATATTTGCCTGCAGGTAGAACACTGGGATTTCCTGAATTTCAACTTCTTCTTTATTAAACAGGTAGCAGACTTGGAGAGAGAGGGGGAGAAGTTAAAGGAGGAGTTATTGGAGGCTCGGGAAAGAGGAGAAGAGCTGGAATTTAAATTCTTTGAGCTGGAGGAAAGTCAAGATTTTAGCTTTGATAAGGTCTGTGCTTTAGTCTAAGATGTTAGCTTTGATAAGGTCTGTGCTTTAGTCTAAGATTTTAGCTTTGATAAGGTCTGTGCTTTAGTCTAAGATGTTATAGCTTTGATAAGGTCTGTGCTTTAGTCTAAGATGTTAGCTTTGATAAGGTCTGTGCTTTAGTCTAAGATTTTAGCTTTGATAAGGTCTGTGCTGTAGTCTAAGATTTTAGCTTTGATAAGGTCTGTGCTTTAGTCTAAGATTTTAGCTTTGATAAGGTCTGTGCTTTAGTCTAAGATTTTAGCTTTGATAAGGTCTGTGCTTTAGTCTAAGATTTTAGCTTTGATAAGGTCTGTGCTTTAGTCTAAGATTTTAGCTTTGATAAGGTCTGTGCTGTAGTCTAAGATTTTAGCTTTGATAAGGTCTGTGCTTTAGTCTAAGATTTTAGCTTTGATAAGGTCTGTGCTTTAGTCTAAGATTTTAGCTTTGATAAGGTCTGTGCTTTAGTCTAAGATTTTAGCTTTGATAAAGGTCTGTGCTTTAGTCTAAGATTTTAGCTTTGATAAGGTCTGTGCTTTAGTCTAAGATTTTAGCTTTGATAAGGTCTGTGCTTTAGTCTAAGATTTTAGCTTTGATAAGGTCTGTGCTGTAGTCTAAGATTTTAGCTTTGATAAGGTCTGTGCTTTAGTCTAAGATTTTAGCTTTGATAAGGTCTGTGCTTTAGTCTAAGATTTTAGCTTTGATAAGGTCTGTGCTTTAGTCTAAGATTTTAGCTTTGATAAGGTCTGTGCTTTAGTCTAAGATTTTGGCTCTGATAAGGTGTGTACTATAGTCTGTAAATTTTAGGTTTTACAAGATCTGTACTGTAGTCTGTAAATTTTAGGTTTTACAAAGCTTTGTCAAGGTTTGTATTGTAATCTGTAAGATTTTAGCTTTGACAAGGTCTGTATTGTAGTCTTCAAGATTTTATCTTTGACAACGTCTGTACTGATGCTATACTATTATAACTACTTTGTACAGTCATTGACTCTCCAATTTGTTTTGGATGATGTCTCATCGATGCATTGGGGTAGTACCAAGTACCAAAGTTAATGAATGTAGATTGGTAGTATTGCCTATAAGATATAAGATTGGTAATATTGCCTATAAGATATAAGATTGGTAATATTGCCTATAAGATATAAGATTGGTAATATTGCCTATAAGATTGGTAATATTGCCTATAAGATATAAGATTGGTAATATTGCCTATAAGATGTAAGATTGGTAATATTGCCTATAAGATGTAAGATTGGTAATATTGCCTATAAGATGTAAGATTGGTAATATTGCCTATAAGATATAAGATTGGTAATATTGCCTATAAGATGTAAGATTGGTAATATTGCCTATAAGATATAAGATTGGTATATAAGATTGGTAATATTGCCTATAAGATTGGTAATATTGCCTATAAGATGTAAGATTGGTATTGGTAATATTGCCTATAAGATTGGTAATATTGTCTATAAGATTGGTAATATTGTCTATAAGATTGGTAATATTACCTATTAGATGTAAGATTGGTAATATTGTCTATAAGATATAAGATTGGTAATATTGCCTATAAGATTGGTAATATTGCCTATAAGATTGGTAATATTGCCTATAAGATATAAGATTGGTAATATTGTCTATAAGATGTAAGATTGGTAATATTACCTATAAGATGTAAGATTGGTAATATTGCCTATAAGATATAACATTGGTAATATTGCCTATAAGATATAAGATTGGTAATATTGCCTATAAGATGTAAGATTGGTAACATTGCCTATAGGATATAAGATTGGTAATATTGCCTATAAGATGTAAGATTGGTTAGATTGCCTATAAAATGCAAGTTGTCATCACTGTTAGTAAAATATAATTTTTTTGTCACTTTTATGCAATGGCAGCCCACAGATGCATCATCGCCAATGAAACTGCATCCATCCACTGTCACACCCTCATCTGTTATAGAAACCATGCTGGAAGAGGCCAGAAAGCAGGTCAGTTGTCTTCATGGTATTGTCTGGTTTTGCAAGTATTGAATGAGAACATGCAAACATACAATCTAGCAGTAACAATAATACATATCAGAATGTGTTGAATGAAGGAGGTTATTTGTTTAAAGTGAGAGTGAAGCTATAATTTGTCATAATAAGACATCTTTGGTGAAAACACAATTTATGACAGTATGATGCTGTCAATAACAACAGATTGACCAGTGGAATCAAACTGTACAGGTAATATAACACTTTTGCTATGCTTAATTGAAATGGTCCATCTTTCATGTAAGAGTGACAAGACAAAGGAGAACGATAGTCTGTCTGGGAAGAACAATGAATCTAGACATGAAGTCTTTTAGTAAAGAGGCCTGATCAGTGGAAACTTACGTTGAAGAATGACTATTGAAGTGCACTCTGTGACATTATAACATTGGGGAGTAGATCAATATTCTGCACCATTGCCTAACCCATTAGTCTACATATACCATACTTGTAGATCAGACTATTCTAGAAATCTGTATTGCTGTTCATAATCCATTTTGGTTTCACTTCCTGGTTTTGGATGTTTTATTTCTTTACTTCAGGACATTGATTTTGAGGATCTCCGACAACAACTTGATGAAGTGAACAGTCACATGGTATGTATATAGTAACTTCGCATATTGAAGACGCATGATCATAGGGATAGTTCCATCACATTAACATGCACAGCTGTTTGTCATCCATGGTTAATTGAACTCCTGGTTTAAATGCTGCAAATTGAACGCCACACTGGACTGATCTGAATGGAAACAGCATCATCAGCAATAGAAGGGAGATAACTCTTTTTCCTTGGGTTGGCAAGTTCATCCTCTGTTGGTTGTACTGGCAATTACTTTATTATATTCCCATTTCTCACCATTTTATTGTAGCAGTATTTGTGTATACCAGGTTGACATCTTATTATTTGATTTATCCCAGAAGTGGTTAAATTATGGTACATTCGGTGTATTTAGCAATAATCACAAAGTGTTGTTTAACTCGAATTTTCTCACACCATCTTGTCTCCGACTGTACATTGTTTCAACCATGTAAGAGTTCAATGAAACTTTAATTACATTGACATTACATGTAATGTCTTTAATTAAAGTGTATAATCTGAATAAATCGGTCAAACCAGCGTTCAGACCTTGCTGGTTTAGGGAGAATACACAATGGTTTATGGGGAATGGTTCCAGACCACACGGATTGTTCTTCAATAGGCCAGAATTTCTAAAGAATAGATCAATCCCAGTCTGAGATCGACGGCTGTTTGGTAAACAAAATGGATAACCATAGCACTTTATCAAGTGTTACTGGTTAACACTGAGTACCATGCTTATTTACTTCACCCACTTGGCATATTGAGCTGATGACTGTAAAACCATTCCATTTGTCCCCAGACATCGAAGAGCTAGAGGGGGACTATAGTATTGGGGCCTGTGCATCCGTCCGTGTTACCGGCCAATAACTTACAAACAGTTTAACGGATTCTTCAACGGAGTTTGCCTCAAGATCTTGCTTGGGATTGGTTTTCATATCAATCAGCCTGTAGGTGGCACCAGATGATAACTTCTGGAAAACTGAAAACAGTCTTCTCCCAGTTTGGTATGCGGGTACCTTTATTGTCTCAAGATCTCAATTGGGATTGTTTTTCATGCCAAGCCAGCTTATGTGGGAATAAATTACTTTCGGAACAAATTTAGCGTGTGGGTGCCTAGCTACAGGATCTTGATTACTTTCTATATCAGGGACTGAACATTACGCTTCCAGGCCAAATTACATTTTTCAACGTCGGGGGGACTTCAATCACTGGGTATTCATTCACTACCAAAACTGCTTCAATAGAAACACAGAATTTAGAAAGAAACCCAATTTTTAAGGGGGTCGATCTCCATTATTTGCGGGTCAGATTGCAGCCCCATAATGACAATTCAAAACATCACTGGCAAACTGAGAGCCTTTTAAAGAGATAGCTGAAAGGTATCCTGCTTAGCTGAGATAGCTGATGTACCCTGCTTGGCTGAGATAGCTGATAGTTACCCTGCCTGGCTGAGATAGCTGATAGGTACCCTCCTTGCCTGAGATAGCTGATAGAATGTACCCTCCATGGCTGTGATAGCCGAGATCCCATGGCTGTGATAGCAGATAGGTACCCTGCTTGGCTGAGATAGCTGATAGGTACCCTCCTTGCCTGAGATAGCTGATAGAATGTACCCTCCATGGCTGTGATAGCTGAGATCCCATGGCTGAGATAGCGGACAGGTACCCTGCTTGGCTGAAATAGCTGATAGTTACCCTGCCTGGCTGAGATAGCTGATAGGTACCCTCCTTGCCTGAGATAGCTGATAGAATGTACCCTCCATGGCTGTGATAGCTGAGATCCCATGGCTGTGATAGCAGATAGGTACCCTGCTTGGCTGAGATAGCGGACAGGTACCCTGCTTGGCTGAGATAGCGGACAGGTACCCTGCTTGACTGAGATAGGTGATAGGTACCCTGCTTGGCTGAGATAGCAGATAGGTACCCTGCTTGTCTGAGATAGCTGATGGGTACCCTGTTAGGCTGGGATTGTTGATAGGTACCTTGCTTGGCTGAAATGGCTGATAGGTACTCTGCTTGGTTGAGATAGCTGATAGGTACCCTGCTTGACTGAGATAGCTGATAGGTACCCTGCTTGGCTGAGATAGCTAATAGGTACCCTGCTTGGCTGAGATTGTTGATAGGTACCCTGCTTGGCTGAGATAGCTAATAGGTACCCTGCTTGCCTGAGATAGCTGATGGGTACCCTGTTAGGCTGGGATTGTTGATAGGTACCTTGCTTGGCTGAAATGGCTGATAGGTACTCTGCTTGGTTGAGATAGCTGATAGGTACCCTGTTGGACTGAGATAGCTGATAGATAATTATGTACCCTGGTGCACTGAGATAACTGATAGATAATTATGTACCCTGGTGCACTGAGATAACTGATAGGTAATTATGTACCCTGGTGCACTGAGATAACTGATAGGTAATTATGTACCCTGGTGCACTGAGATAACTGATAGGTATGCTGCTTGTCTGGGATAGCTGATAGGTACATGTACCCTGCTGGATTGAGATAGCTGACCGGTACCCTGCTTGGGTGGGATAGCTGACTGTTCAGCTCCCAACTCTTCACTCAACCAGCACACTGTGAAGAATCTGGTACCTGTCCCATGTGACATGTAAAGAAAATGTCCACAGGTCTGTTTCTCCAAACAGATGCCCAAATAACTGATGTTCCCCTGAAAATTATTTATTAAATGAGTAGAGGTGAGATATGAAAAGAGAATCAGCATATATTGCAATGAAGAAGCCACTGTTAGCTTTCGAGAGGAGCAAGGCTGCCAGAACAAGAGATTGATGAATTTCTCTTTCCCAAATAAAACTTGGAAGCAGAGGAACAGGGTGACATAGCATATTTCGGACACCTCTGGCTTGGAGAGCCATTCTCCGATATCTGGATTTATGCAGACGCTTCCATTTGCTTGGTATCACAGAAGCGTTAGAAATTGTGCTAGATGCACAAAAATAGTCATTACATTCATGTAAAGTGATAAGAAACGCCTTTTTGGGCGCCGGTCAAATTTGGTGAAATTCTGACATAATGCAGGTAACTTCAGACATACATGTTTCACGAATTTCGCCAGCTTTCCAAAGTTCCTCAACTGGCTTAAATTACCAACAGAATTGTGGATGATTTTATCAATTTAATTTCAAGAATGTGTGACTGGCACATAAATTTTATACCTTGTACTTGTAGTCCAGAGACTGCAAGGGTATTGTTTTCTGGATCTACCAGTTTTTCGATAGCAGTTCAATACTAGTATTTTATATCAAGACACCTTATACTTACCTAATGCAGAAGCAAAGTAACTCCGAATAAACTTAATAAACGCCATGCGTTTATTAAGGAAGATGACAAATAAAATTTTGTCGAAATATTGAGACTGTCGCCATGCATTTATTAAGTTTATTCGGAGTTACCGTACTTTGCTTCTGCATTATGCCAAGCTTATCAGTGGATCAACACGATTATACTTACCATGTGCATAATATTTAATATTATGCAATACTGTTGGGTAGATTCTAAACCTCTTATACCAAATGCCAGAAAAAACGGACACCCCCCTCCGGGGCCTCCATCAACTCTGGCGTCCTTGACCGCTCTAAGTTCCCGCCAATAACTTAAGACCTCAGTTTGATTTCTAGCACGATCAAACCTACACGTGAATTTACTGTGCTCCTCAAACTAAGGAGATTCATATACATTCATTGGATTTACTCGTGCTCTCAAGCCTCCCGTATTGGTCCGTGAGTTTTTACATTTATGTACTTTCTCATTATACCGAATTCCTTACCGCATTTCATTGTATATTTTTTTTAAATATGTACAGTAGAAATCCTCAGTGTATTGGGATCGCTCAGATATGGCGCTCGCCATTCTGTAAACAAGCATATCGGGTCTATGCTTTCACTATGGGATTATTCTGCTCTGCATCGAGAATAATATATACGTTGTTTCATTGTAAATCGTATACCATTGTGATAAATATGTTAAATGTCTGGCGCGACAAGGCTGGCACGACAAACTATGGCACGGAATTGGCTTTTACGATCATAGGTTACGTTGAGCGTTACTGATCTGGTAAGGGACTCTTGTTGACATGTTACTAGGCAGCCATTTTGATCGACAGCACACCTCTCTCGAGATAGTGCGTCGGAGTCATAGAGTCCTTTGCTGGAGAAGTTACGTAACCTCTTTGTTACTGTGAATTCTTTGTGCGAATTTCTATAGGTAGTTGGATATACCTTGGCAAGACAATGCATGTACATGTAGACAGCTATACGAATAGCTTGAGCTCTGTACTGATATTCGCACTTTGGATTTATGTTTCAGAGAACGGTGTATACACAACAATAGCACATTGTTGTCTGTATATTAGTAGAACGATGCGAGGTATTTTTTGGCATGTTATGGGAATAAAATACTGTCCAGAATGTTTCACGTTCCAAACATTCTTTCGCTCCAAAACTGTTTACAGTGTGATGTATATAGGTGTACCGTAATTATCAACTATACGTTTGCACATGTATAGTAGTTCAACATGTGGTGCTGCAAAGGTATTTCAGTACAAGTGGGGCTATACTGACACCTATACAGTGAATCACTATTCATTGTTGCGCATTACAGTGTTGTACGCTTGATTTTTACGAATGGACAGTTACGATGGGGTCCATCTCTTATAATATACCAAGAAACTGAGACTTTCTTTGATTGAGCTCGTTTCTGTACGCATAGTGGCATCTATGAAGTTGTGACGGTATTATTATACATGAGGTCCGTAGTACACTATGAGAGGACTACACCTGTGCGGAATCGTTCTATAAGCCCAGAGCTGGCACTGTGAGAAGTTTAATGCTCTGTACGATATGATTATTGGGACTAATTTAATCATATCTATATATTTTTCAGAATTATGTCTGACTCGGATAAATCTGGAAAAGCGTCCCCGTCCGGTTGCTCTAAATGCCATCAATGGTCGGTTAAGGGTACCATTGGGCATGAGTGCTCGAAATGTTCGCTATGCATGGAAGGGAATAGGTGCGAGGTATGCTCTGCCTGGCCGGAGGATGTCTTTCAGCGCTGGCTGTTGGTACGTTCACAGTCCGTGGCGGCACTACCGGCCGTGAACCCGGGTACCTCCGATTCGGGTCTTCCTGCGGTATCCCAACCCGTACGAAGGTTTATACCCGAATCGGAGCTAGATGCACGTTTTGCGGAGCTTTATCGTGCTCTGGGCCTGTCCCAGGGCGCGACGGATGCCAGCGAAACAGGCACACCGGTGTTCGTGGTTCCCCGTATAGGGAGCGCCGCGTTGGGAAAGCCCCCTGCTTCTTCTTCAACCAAGAAACGCAGGGTGCGCAAGTCGAAGGTGCGAGCCAAGACTCTGCGCGGCCCGTCTGAGACTTTTGTAGTTCCATCCAAGTCATCGAGTGCTCCTACGACTCTAGTCGCTAGTGAGACACTGTCCGATCCCTCTCGGGGTCCGACGGGAGATGGTATGGATGGGAACACAACTGTGCTCGACGGGATGGCCAAGTCCACCAGCCTAGCCGAGATTGAGGTCGAGCAATCTCCGGCCGACACGGACCGCCCGGCGTCGTACGGTGGCCGTGATCACTCCGATGCCGGGTTGCTAGCCCGTGCTCGTGATCATGACCCCGTTAACCGGGAACATCCGGCCTCGGCCGTGACGGTTACCCGTTGAACGGGGATCATATCCAATCCTCTTGGTCATGCCCCACGGGTGACCTAGGATCTTCATCCGGCTCCGTCATCGGCTCTATTGATGATCGGTTGCTTGAGGATACGGATATGGAGGTCGGTTCAACGTCCGGAGAGGACCCCGTCCCTCACGTCGACTTGAACCAGGAGCAAGTGGGTACCATCGATGATACCATCGATGCGGCTCTTCTGCGGGCTGCCGCTCAACAGAAGATGCCGGGAGGCCCACAGCTCCTTACGCTCACCATATGTCCTCTTGGACTAGGTCGTTAGCGTATGCTGCTGAAGTGTGCGGTGTCCCTACGAACACTAAGCAGCAAGAACCCGTTAAGCGATCGCTAACAGGTCAGCCGCCGGCTCGCCGGCCGGAGCTACCCTCGTTAGGGCTAGATCCATTCGTGGATCAGGCTTTCGATGCGCTTTCGGTGAGGCCGCAGGGAAAGGGTAAGTGTTCCCTGCGTACGGCTCCACCCGGGTTCACTGAGCTCTTCAGAGGCCCCCCGTCCGAAGTCAAGCGGACGGAATCGGCCTCGAAGGTTGGACGGCAGTCCGCCTTTTTCCTGACAGGCAAACAACATCGGGAGGATCTACATCCAAACGATACGTTGCGTCGGTCGGTTGAGGAAGAGCTCAAGGCGGCAGAGTGTTTGGCCCGGGCCGGGTTACGAACCTTTAGCCACCTTCTGCACATGACACACGCATCGCACGTAGCTGCCCTGCAGCGTACGGCTGACGACGCGGTGTCCCGGTTGCACTCCATGGACGCGGAAGCGATTCCGAAACCCGTGGTGCTTCCGGCTGGCGTTGGAGAACCGCTATCGGTTCCTCAAGCACCCCCAGAGTTCTACCACTGTATGCAGTTGGCTACTGCAACGGGGTTGGACCTTCTGACGAGGTGCAGATTGCCCGACGGAGACTCTTCCTGGCTGAGTCTCGACTGGGCTCGAGAGACCATGCGCAGAACCTCATCAACTTACCTCTCGGTAATGAAGAGCTGTTCTCCGACGGACTCAAAGCTTACGCTGCTGAGGGTCATATTGAGCCCATGGTCAAACAACACCAGACCCTTGCTAAGGGGAAACGCAAAGCCAGCGTTTCCAAGCCCGCTGATCCTTTCTCGAGATCGAGAGCGAGAATTGCAGAGTCATTCTAATCGCTCCTTTCTGGCTGACACGATCGTGGTTCACGAGTCTCCTCAATCTTGTCGTAGACTAGCCACGCATTCTGCCGGATCGTCCAGATCTCCTCACACAATGCCGGGGGCGTCGAGTTCACGACAATCCAGCAATGTTCAAACAGACTGCTTGGAATCTGTCATCGAATCTCGACGTCAGGAGGGCTTTTCTCAACAAGCTGCCAATCTCATGGCACAATGTAGAAGGCCCTCCACCAGACGGGTTTATAACTCTAAACTCAGTCTGTTATCGGAGTGGTGCGAGAGAAACTATAAGAATCCCTCTCAAACAACTCCGGGAGAAGTAGCAGACTTCTTCGTATTCTTATACAAAGAAAAGGGACTACAACCAGTAACAATAGCTGGTTACCGGTCTGCCATAGCAACAATCCACCCTGGTTTTCGAGACGGGTCTAAGGTTACACAGAGCAAACCATTAGACGACCTGATCAAAGGCATGTTCCACCTACGACCTCGGGTGAAGAAAATGCCTCCTGCATGGAATTTCGAATTGGTCCTAAATGCAGGTTTATACTTGGTGTAAGAACGCACAAGACAAAGCCTACAATAGCCTGTCTGAGCTCAACAATGCTTCTAGACGTGACCCTTTTCAACTGCACAAAAGCCTCAACAAAAGCCTCAACAATGCGTTCTTACACCAAGTATCGACCTAAATGCACTTACGAGACCACCTTTCGAGCCCATGGGTCAGGCCAGCCTTAAGATCTTGACACTTAAGACTGTATTTCTCGTTGCTGTGGCATCCGCTCGACGGAGATCTGAGATCCATGCTCTCTCCGCTGAGAAAGATCGCCTACATTTTACGGGCGAAGGTCTGCTACTTCAGCCGCGGGCTGACTTTGTGTTGAAAACAGAGACTATCAAACATGGCGCAAAACCCTTGGTTTTAGCTGACCTAGGTAAGTTCTCTCCTGACGATAAATTCTTATGTCCGGTGCGTGCTGTGAAGTATTATATCGAAGCGACCAAACATCTTCGAACTTCAGACAATCATTTGTGGATTACCCATCAGATCAATAACCATAAACCGGCTTCCAAAGACACCATCGCTCGATGGATTGTTGAAACCATTCAGATGGTCTATGCAGCTGCCCAGACTAAAGAGTTTGTTTTCGCCAAAGCCCATGAGACCAGAGCGGTAGCCACTTCGGAAGCGTTATTTAAGGGAGCTTCACTTAGTGACATCATGGACGTTGCTCAGTGGAGATCTGAGGCTACTTTCATCAAGTATTATCTCCTGGACCCTTCTACGTCGACAGCTAGCATTGAAATGGCTACTCTCACTAAAAGGCTGAGCAATGCCGCGCATACTATTCCGGTACCTTCCGTTAGAAAGCGCGTTTCGAGCACTCATCTCCAAAGGGACCCGCCCGACGCCTATGCACCCTCGGGGAACAAGCCTCGGCCGGACTCCAGAAAGCATTAAGTGAGTATATCAAATCGTCACAAATAATGTTTACCCTTTGTCATTGGGCTCGTATTATTAGGGTTTTTCCCTAGCAGGTGTACCAAAAGGAAAGCTCGGACTTTCACCAGGGTGGTGCCCCCCTCGAGTTATCAGGTAACAGAGAGGCCTGGGTTACATATCAATGACGGCCTTTTCGCTCTCAAATTGATACAGGTATTTACCTTTTGTCTTTGGTTAGCCAGGGCTCCCACAAATTCTAGGGTTACCCAACAGTATTGCATAATATTAAATATTATGCACAAGGTAAGTATAAGGTGTCTTGATATAAAATGATAGGGTTTTTGTACCCCCCCATTTTATGAAAGACCCTTATACTTACCTTGCGATCCCGCCTCCCACCCACACTGTTAATCAAAGACTGGGGGAGGTACATAAATGTTCTTGCTTTAAATGCTATGTTATTATAGAATCAAACTGAGGTCTTAAGTTATTGGCGGGAACTTGGAGCGGTCAAGGACGCCGGAGTTGATGGAGGCCCCGGAGGGGGGTGTCCGTTTTTTCTGGCATTTGGTATAAGAGGTTTAGAATCTACCCAACAGTATTGCATAATATTAAATATTATGCACAAGGTAAGTATAAGGGTCTTTCATAAAATGGGGGGTTACAAAAACCCTATCATTTATCTGTACTGATTCAAGAACTCCCAATGGTAGTATCCTTTCATGCTTCAGTATGAGGAGCAGGCTGGTATACATCAATGTATTCTTTGAATGCAGCCTTCACAATTAGCCACAGCAGTCGATAAATGTTGAGTTATAAATAGTTAACCTGGGCACTTTCAACATGGTTAAATGTGGGTTAATTTTTTACCAGAAGATTTATTGCTGATGTAGATTCCCATATTGTGAAAGCTGGAATGCTTGTTCTATCTGTCTCATATGTGAAAGTTAACTGTCAAGGACAGGTGGAATTTTAACTAATGGTAGAGCGGACTTGTGTAGTGAAAAGGGTCACATTGATTCTTTATTCCAGAGTCATGGCCACCTTACAGTGACAGTGAGTAAAATCAGTTCTCATCCGTTGGCAGTCCACACGACCAAACTGTTTGACTGTACAATAATACAACATCAAGATTAGTATACGCAGCCAAGCAGAAATTTGACAACATATATTTAGTACCGGTATATACTCACATTACCTAATTACCGTTCATACGTGTACAACTTTATGATGAGTTAATGCTCAATTGACACTATTAATTGGGGTTAATGTGAATGCTGTTTTATTATTGGTTGTCTAGTGTCCCACCACTTTAGATGATTTTGTACTAGGTTTCATGTCCATGCAATGACCAATAGAGAAAGTGAAACAGGAACTTGATGTACAGTATATAAATAGATGTTCATTACATACAGGAAATATAATACAATGTTTAAAGTTATCCCATCTGACATGACTGATGTATATACTGTTAGTGATGTGGGCAATGTTAGACATATATTCTCACCTGATGGGTGATAACAATCAGACCATGTTGTGGGTGGACTGTCCTGTACTGCCTTATTAAAGGTAGATTGCTTTTACAAAAGTCTCTCTGGATCATTAAATCACTTTTAAATAAAACCATAATGAAAAATGTTATTCCTGGAACTGTTTCCTTTAAAATGCAAAATAATCCTTCACTCATTTTCTAGATGTTTCTCCAATATATTTCAAAAAGAATATTTCTAATGTTACATGTTTTACATAACTAACTGCTTTCACTTCAAGCTTTAAATGTTGTACCATAATTTACAGACTGATCTTTGGAAGGGTAATCCCCAATACCATAGCCGCATTTGTACTGATCCACATCAATGATCCAACAAAATTATTCACTGGAAATTTGTCATGTGATCTCTAGGCTAAACCTATATTCATGTGATATCTAGGCTAAACCTATATTCATGTGATATCTAGGCTAAACCTATATCCATGTGATATCTAGGCTAAACTTATATTCATGTGATCTCTAGGCTAAACCTATATTCATGTGATATCTAGGCTAAACCTATATTCATGTGATCTCTAGGCTAAACCTATATTCATGTGATCTCTAGGCTAAACCTATATTCATGTGATCTCTACGCTAAACCTATATTCATGTGATATCTAGGCTAAACCTATATTCATGTGATATCTAGGCTAAACCTATATTCATGTGATCTCTAGGCTAAACCTATATTCATGTGATCTCTAGGCTAAACCTATATTCATGTGATATCTAGGCTAAACCTATATTCATGTGATATCTAGGCTAAACCTATATTCATGTAATATCTAGGCTAAACCTATATTCATGTGATATCTAGGCTAAACCTATATTCATGTGATATCTAGGCTAAACCTATATTCATGTGATATCTAGGCTAAACCTATATTCATGTGATCTCTAGGCTAAACCTATATTCATGTGATCTCTACGCTAAACCCATATTCATGTGATCTCAAAGCTAAACCCATATTCACAAGAAATGAACAATTGAGAGGAATTAAAACTCGATCATTCCCAAAGACATTTGATCACACTCAAAAATCATTAAGATAATGAAGAATTATAAGTTATCAACAGTATATTCGATATATTTTGGCAAGTGCCTGCTCTTATAATTTTTTGCCCCCCCCCTCCCCCTCCCCCTCCCCTCCCCCTCCCTCTACTGAAATTATGGTGGGAAACCTATCAACTTCATCTGCTTGATGTTGTTGCTAGTTCTTCCTCACCCTGTCTTTGCTTCCTACATGGTACATCATCTACCAAGCCCCCACTCCTATCCACCACCCTTTGCTCCCACCAAATTTTGTGCCAGTGTTGGGCTTAGCCCGTCTGTATAATATATGTCTGGTGATATGTTAGTCACAGTGTGGTGTAATCATATGAGGTTGTGATCAATAATATATATCATAACACCTGTCAGCTTTGCACACATCCACAGCACTATTTCTTCCCTCTAAACAAAAATGGACCAGTTTACATAGATCTGCTGATTGTTCTTTTTAGCAGAATAGTCCAATATGAAATTACAGGGGGTGGAGTTAAGAGAAAAACAATACATGATAAAATAATCCACTCAATCTTATCAGTTCACCTTGCATACCTATCAGATCAATTGGTTTTGCCAAGGCCAAGGTATCAGGACATGCCATTATGGGTTTAAAGGGGTGACATGTGTCCGCTCTTATCAGTTGTAAATATAGGATGAGATGAGGTTAAGTGTAGGGGCTGTGACATATGGTGCCACTATAGGTAGATCTCCCACATTGAACAGGATGATAACAACAACCTACCTCGACTACAAAGTCCTTGCAATGACATGAAATTGAACATGGACAATTTTAATGTGACATAGAAAACTTTGAAATGGATCTTGTTCGACTGAAGATGGAATTTCCAACTTCTCCATTGATGCATTGGGATTTACGTTAGCTGTTACTTAGATGACACAATCCATTATTGTGTGGTTTCTGGAGAGGCTGGCTTAGATCAATATGGTATGTACATGTTCATTACTGTTCATGAATAAATAAGCATGGTTAGTGCGCTGTTGTGGATAAATTCAAGTCTCGGAAACCTCATCTCCTAACAATCCATATTTTTCAGTTTTGGCTTTAAATCAAGGGAGAAATAATTCAAGAACCTGGAGTTGTAAATTCATTGGTTGAGATCGCATCTTAAGAGATTAAATCCTATTTTAATCAGAACTTTATCAACTTTCCTTGAGAATAGATGAAATTTGATTCTCATTTCAAGGCATGAGGGTACATGTATTAGGGATTAATAGAAATCCTGTTTTCTCTTTGGTAATCGGGCTTAAATTTCAATCCAAAATTCTGATCCCTAAATTTGTATATTTCAGGACTAATTAAATACTAGAAGTTTTTACATACAGTGTAAACAGCCTAAAGGTTTGATTTTAGGGACTAAATCAGTGTCAAATTTGCTTTAAATGGTCATGATGGTTGCAAGTAAAAAAAAAGAATACTTAATTTGAATCAAATGCAGAAAAATTGAAATTGAACAATTTGAGTAAAAAAAAAAGTCTATTTTGGATTTCTATGAATCTCAGATGCTGTATGTTAATACACTAGTAGTAGTACATGTACTCAAACAGGACAGATTTTACTTGGGAATTACTACAGTGGAACACCTGTGTATGTACCAGTATATACATACACTGAGCTATTCTCTGTAACAAACAAGTATTGTATTGGACAGGTTTATTGTTGTTGTAAACCATTTGATTGTGTTAGAGAGTGGAAATTAATTTTGATATCCAACATATAATCATTTACACAATGAGGTGTACATTACCAGTGTATTGGGACGGGTTACATTTGAAATGTATATTTTATTTTCAATAAAAGTTTGTCATTAATTTTTTTTTGTTATTAACAATAATTGTTTTAACTTTATTGGAAATTGTACAGTGTCCAATTAGGCAAGTACCGGTACATGTATATGCTATGTGGTAAATATGTTAGTCTTGATAGAGCAACAACTAATAGACTGGTAACATTAATTAATTATTAATACATAACTAGACATGTGGTTAATGAAATTGTGTTGCCACGGTAAGCATTCAGTGGAATTTTATGCACAAGCATGGCGTGTTCAGATTATTGGATCTTGATGAAACTTGACAAAGAGGGACTGGAAAGCTAGCAATATTAATTAAAAGCTGGCGATCTGGAATTTAATTAAAAGTGGTGGCAATACTTAGTGTATACGTCATATCTTATATGACCAATATGTGTGAAATTCCTCCCCAATATTGAGGTTGCATGATTCTCTGTTTATTTGCAGGATGTAGCAGGCAGTGATCAGAGTAAGCTGGCCCTGCTGAAGGCCCATGCTTTCCTGGACATCGTAGATAAGGTAATTGGATTCTCAAACATTCACAGTAGATACCTTGTATACAGTAGATGTACACTGGTAATTTGTCTTATTGTGCAATCTGTTTACTTACATGTGTACTCCACATCTACATGTGACAGTATACCTACATGATATAATTTCAGGTCTACTCATTAGTAACAGCTCTCCACGAAATCTGAACTGTTATCCACTGAAGAGGGAGGGCCAAGGGGACATCCATATAGATATATCATACATTATCGTAATTATCATATATGACTGAAATTTCATATGACTGACATTTTTACCTGGCTTATATATTTTGACTGCATAGATCTCTGACAATATGTGAACTTCCATTGGTTTTGTTCTCAACCATTTAAGAATGGGTATATAGCTGACAATGTAATGAGACTGGGGAATATTCCTGTTCACACAGTCATTCTAGCATATTAGATAACCATTTTAGTATCAACATCATTATTGCATGTTAACCTTGTACATATATTCTGGACACCAGCATGCAACACAACTCAAAAGATGATATATCCGGCAATTGCATGCAATTCTGCAATATTATTTTGGGGATCTGTGAGCAGACTGCTAAGACTTAAATTTGCTGCCACCCTCTGAGACAGACTGCAATGACCACCTAATGATTGTAACCTTTCTCTCTGACAGTGATATATTTTCACCCTAGTCAAAACAGCTGACCACCACCACTGGCCATGACCAGACTGTCTGAGAAGGCTTTCTGTGGTGGATAATTGTCAATCAGATCCTTTGATTCTTTCTTCCACTTCATTGATTTTGTCACTGTTAACAAGTCGCCTGACAGAACTAGCACCTCAGATTTTAAACACAGCTTTCATGAGTAATCAGTTCTGGTAGTTCTCCAATATGAAGAAAATATAGATTTTTTAGGCAGTAAATTTTTTTCGTGCATTTGTGGACTATGGATGGTGTTTTCATTGTACATTCATGTACATGTTTAGCAGTTACATGTTTAGTAGGTTAAGGAGAGACATGTACATGTAACTTCCTATAGTGAATTCAAAGTTGGATCACCTAAACCATGTTAACTTTATAACCATTTTATTACTTAGTTAGTATGTCCACTGTATAAAACCATCCTTGACTACTTTAGTTATTGGTTCTATCTCAGCCAGGCTTAACTTCAGTCATTAGAGACATACCTTGATACAATGTATTGTATTTGCCTTGAATCCAGATCAACATTCCTAAAATTGCTTCTATTTTGTCTTAATGGGCTCATTACTATTTTATTTTTACAGTATCAGACAATATTTTTTTTCACCATAGAAATATTTGGATTGTATATTATCGTTCACTTTTAAATGTCTTCAAACCTTGAAAGAAAGAAAAGATATGTCTAATTGAAGATAAATTAAAGATATGTCTAATTGTTTTAAAAAACAAAAGCATCTTAAATTGTACCTAATTGTTTTAATGAGTAATAATGAGATATCTTCCAATGACTGAACTACCTAAGACATTCTTTACCTAGACACGTCTGATCTGATATCTGATAGGAGCTCAAACATCTCAAAGGATGATATTTAATGTAATTGTTACACTGTTCTGCACCATTAAACAAATTCATTTGTGTTTATCACGCTACAAGTGTTAAAGGTGTGATCTGGGGAGATACTCAGATTGGATTTCATATACCTGGACAATTGCCAGAATTAACTAGCCATTCCATGGTGTTTTACTCCTTAGACAAAATTGGTCTTGGGTATTATCATCATAATGTACATGTATGTATATACATCCATCAATCTCCATTTCATCGTTACCACCATATGTCAAGAATGAATATGCTTAGAAGCACCAAAATTACTGCACACATGCATGTGGTCAAGGAGCAGAAGGCTATTGAATATGAGTGAGACTGGCCCATATTGAGTGAGACTGGCCCATATTGAGTGAGACTGGCCCATATTTTTCCAGGCCAAACTGTCAAAATTTATCATGAATTGCTTGCACCAAATCTCATGATTGACTATGCATAGGAGCACCAAACTTACTTGACAAATATGCATGTCGAAAATCAGTGAGATTGATCTGTGTTTTTCTGGGTCACTGGGTCAAACTTGTCCATTCATTACTGGCTGCTTATTACCATTATAATTGGAATGATACATGTAAGACCTATTCTAACTAACTTGCATACGTAGATACGCATCTCATTCTGGTCATGGACCATAATTGTTCTTATCAAGTACATGTATGTATGTCCGTTCTTCCGCCTCTGTTTTCGATAATGCCTAGGTACACCAAACTTACATCACACATGCATGGGGTCACGAAACAGAGGGCTATCGATAATCTGTCCGATTTTCCCAATCTATTTTTTTCAGATCACCAGGTCAAATGGTCAGTTTGTCACCATTAAATTATCTGAAGAATGACTTTGCTTGGGCGCTTCTAACTTACATAACACACAGACCGCTAGCTAACAGAAATCAGAGGGGCGCAGTGCCCTGCCCCTTTTTAACCCCAACCCACCCCTCTCACAGTTGTCTGATGTCCGCCGTGCCCCTATCCTGAGTGCCTTGTCTGAAAAATAATCCGTATACACAGTCCTTTATCTCTAAGAAGGACGGGAACTCAAAGGTTCTGTGATTGCGGAATGAATTACATATATAATTACGATAAATCAAGTTGTACTGCAGAAGGAATGTTACTATAGCTGGATAAAGGAGCTCTAATATATGCTTACAATATAGATATATGTAATTAGATGATTAGGAAGATGAGCGAATTCATCATAACTTATTGTAAAACACTTTCTCATTCAAAGGGAGCTAATTATGGCTTACCTGAAATAACAATGAAGAGGGTAGTGAGGGCATCCTGTTCTTGACAGTTTAAGTTGATGTAGCTTCATGCTGTCAACAATATATATACACTCATATTTCTTCACTTAGAAGCACTGATGATCCAACCGTAGAAGTGAAAACATTGTTTCCTGATTGATCAGCTATCCTGATAATAACCAAACTTGTATATAACTGCAATTGGTAAACAATGTTATCATTGCCAATATCAGCTCTTCAATGGAGATAAGTGTGTATTCATGACATCTTAATCAATTTTGTCATTTCTTCAACTAGTAATGCCATCAATATTGAACGTGAAGAGAGAAAGTGACAGTTTACAATTGGGGAGATTAAAATCATTCAAAGTTTACTCTTTGCCTTAGCTGCTTGATTTATCTTGAGACAAAATATAAACAATGCATCCTCTTTCAGTTTGGAAGTATACATCTCATGGTGATGTTTAAGTAGACATTCTCTTATAAGGTATCCATATACATCTTGTTTCAAAAATGAGAATCATGCATCCTGTGACAGAATTGACAAGTATGCATTCTGTCACAGAATTGACAAGCATGCATACTGTCACAGAATTGACAAGCATGCATACTGTCACAGAATTGACAAGTGTGCATCCTGTCACAGAATTGACAAGCATGCATCCTGCCACAGAATTGACAAGCATGCATCCTGTCACAGAATTGACAAGCATGCATACTGTCACAGAATTGACAAGTGTGCATCTTGGGACAGAATTGACAAGCATTGTATCCTGTGACAGAATTGACAAGTATGCACCCTGTGACGAACTGAGAGGTATGCATCCTGTGACAGAATTGACAAGCATGCATACTGTCACAGAATTGACAAGTATGCAATCTGTCACAGAATTGACAAGTATGCAATCTGTCACAGAATTGACAAGTATGCATTCTGTCACAGAGTTGACAAGCATGCATACTGTCACAGAATTGACAAGTGTGCATCCTGTCACAGAATTGACAAGCATGCATCCTGCCACAGAATTGACAAGCATGCATCCTGTCACAGAATTGACAAGCATGCATACTGTCACAGAATTGACAAGTGTGCATCTTGGGACAGAATTGACAAGCATTGTATCCTGTGACAGAATTGACAAGTATGCACCCTGTGACGAACTGAGAGGTATGCATCCTGTGACAGAATTGAAAAGCAGGCATCCTGTCACAGAATTGACAATTATGTATACTGTCATAGAGTTGGCAAGTATGTATCCTGTGACAGAATTGATGTGTATGCATCCTGTGACAGAATTGACAAATATAGAGATCTATAGTAATACCTGTAGTAATAATTCAGCCAAAGGAAATGAAATTTCCCACCATAAAATCTGGATGATCAGATTTATGCAAGTGTGTATTCTGTCACAGAATTGACAAGCATGCATCCTGTGACAGAATTGACAAGTATGCATCCTTCGACAGAATTGAGAGGTATGCTTCCTGTGACAGAATTGACAGGTATGCATCCTGTGACAATTGACAAGTATGCATTGTCACAGAATTGACAAGCATGTATCCTCTGAAAGAATTGACAAGCATGCATACTGTCACAGAATTGGCAAGTATTGCATCCTGTGACAGAACTGACAAGTATGCATACTGTCACAGAATTGACAAGCATGCATACTGTCACAGAATTGACAAGTATGCATACTGTCACAGAATTGACAAGTGTGCATCCTATGACGGAATTGACCAGCATGCATCCTGTGACAAAATTGTCAAGTATGCATCATGTGATAAAACGAGCCAGTAGCATCCTGCGTACAATGTACCAGTACATGTATGCACCCTGACATAATATACAAGTACATTGTATGACTCCTCTGATGATATATAGTACAAGTATGGATTATTTTTGGCACTGATATCAGAGATCAATAGTAATACCTGTAGCAATAATTCGGCCAAAGGAAATGAAATTTTCTACATTTAATCTAGGGTGATCAAACAGGATGTTGACAAAATGGTTCAAAATGTGCATATAATCTATTATTTCTTCATTATTTCACTGATTTTAGAGAGTGATCAAATTTATTAGAACCACTGATTGACTTTTGTCACCAAAATTATTATATAGAGAGATAACCATAAGTACCGATACTGATGAAGTTGTAGTTCTATGATATACTTGACATGAAAATATCAGCCCACTGACAGAATTCGATGTAACTTAAAATTGATATTTTCAGTTATTAAAAACTCCTTCACTAAATATAAACTAGTGAGTCTGGAAAATGTGCAGATTGTGTTATTTTGTTATTATACATGAACATAATGACATTTACTGCATTGTTTTGTCACGGCCATGTGTGTGAGATAGGACACGACCCTATGATATTTTCAGATTTCAGGGCTTTTATGAAATGTGACAAGTACTGAGGTATTACTTATGGAGCATTTCCTGTGACCATTGAGAGTACATTGTACATACATGTACATGTAGCCATGGGGCTTGCGATGGACCCCCTTCCCCTGAACACAATGAGCATGATGTCGGACCCTCTTTCTCGCTTAACACAATAACCATGACAAGAATCAAAATTGAAATAAAGAATTGAAATGACAAAGAGGAACATACCTAATATTGTTATCACCTTGAAGTTTACAGATTGTATAGATATTGAAGTTTTTTTTTTATTGTCTGACTGAACATGAAGTAACAACACCATGTATCGCCTGGTAATCCTATCCCCAGGGCTTAAGTCTATCTTTAATCAGATGCAGTTTGTGTAATTGAATTTCAGGCTGAATAGAAAAGAAATATGCTGCATTGAGAATTCTGAAGTCCACAACTTCATGCATTAAACTGGAGAGCTGTAGGAACTAAATACAAGACTGCTGAGCATATTTTTAATTTGCATTGCATTGTATTATCTAAATTTAGAGTATTTTGAGCCCAAAACAGGCTCTGATATGAAAGGACAGAAAGTGCAACTTGCTGTGTAGCAAAATTATCAGCTTTAATTGATCAGAAAATTGATAAGAGTGATACAAAATATATTATCATCTCCTTGATCTCTTCTTTAATGGGTGATTTACTAGGCATCAATCACACGAAGTACATTAGATAACACAAGAATATTGGGGTGGCCCTAATTATTATAACAGAAATCGACAAAATTGTTTTTACCCCTCAGTCATTTTGGCCTCGGGGTATTGTCGTCATCGTCTGTCCATCCGTTACTGCATTTTAGTCAATACCGCTTGAGACACAACCATCAAATTTTGAACACTTATTTATCAGGTTAGGGAATCCCGCTCTCTAAAGTGGGGGTAAAAAGGGTCGTTTTCACTCAATAAATCAGTTACAGATATATCTATTCACATTAAATGGTAGTAAAAAAGTAAATTGTCATCTATCTAATTTGCATAATAATGGGCCAAAAATCCTTCGAGCTGTTTAAACAACATTGGCTGGTTCTTCACATGGCAAATTAATTTTACGACATGGAACAATAGATAAATCAATGCGCCTGAAATTTTGATGCATTGGTTAAGAAGGAATCAAAAGTTATTGAGCAAAAACGACATTTTTTACCTCCATTTTAGAGAGTGGGATTGCCCTAACCTGTTCATCTAGTGCTAAGTCGGATGCCTATCGAAAGTGGCTCCCCTCGGCTTATATTTTACAGAGTTCTGCCTCTTTACAGATATATTAATTCCTATTTCTGTCCTACATGTATATGCTTGAATGTAACCAACTATATCTGCAGAACTTCGTTCGATATAGCTACTGTGTTTTGTAAACATATTTATATTGTTGTAATCTAAAAGCCAACAAAAAATTACTCGCCTCATCCCTCATTTTACAGAGTTATGCCCCTTTTAAGGTGCAGTTATCTCTGATTTTGTGGTCAGATTATTAGAGCATTGACCCTAGGCTAGTCAGATTATTAGAGCATTGACCCTTGGCTAGTCAGATTATCAGAACATTGATCCTTGGCTAGTCAGATTATCAGAACATTGCCCCTAGACTAGTCAGATTATTAGAGCATTGACCCTAGGCTAGTCAGATTATTAGAGCATTGACCCTTGGCTAGTCAGATTATCAGAACATTGATCCTTGGCTAGTCAGATTATCAGAACATTGCCCTTAGACTAGTCAGATTATTAGAGCATTGACCCTAGGCTAGTCAGATTATTAGAGCATTGACCCTTGGCTAGTCAGATTATCAGAACATTGACCCTAGGCTGGTCAGATTATCAGAACATTGCCCTTAGACTAGTCAGATTATTAGAGCATTGACCCTTGGCTAGTCAGATTATCAGAACATTGATCCTTGGCTAGTCAGATTATCAGAACATTGCCCTTAGACTAGTCAGATTATTAGAGCATTGACCCTAGGCTAGTCAGATTATCAGAACATTGACCATAGGCTGGTCAGATTATCAGAACATTGCCCTTAGACTAGTCAGATTATTAGAGCATTGACCCATGGCTAGTCAGATTATCAGAACATTGCTCCTTGGCTAGTCAGATTATCAGAACATTGCCCTTAGACTAGTCAGATTATTAGAGCATTGACCCTAGGCTAGTCAGATTATTAGAGCATTGACCCTTGGCTAGTCAGATTATCAGAACATTGACCCTAGGCTGGTCAGATTATCAGAACATTGCCCTTAGACTAGTCAGATTATTAGAGCATTGACCCTTGGCTAATCAGATTATCAGAACATTGACCCTAGGCTGGTCAGATTATCAGAACATTGCCCTTAGACTAGTCAGATTATTAGAGCATTGACCCTAGGCTAGTCATATTATTAGAGCATTGACCCTTGGCTAGTCAGATTATCAGAACATTGACCCTAGGCCAGTCAGATTATCAGAACATTGCCCCTAGGCTGGTCAGAGTATTGGAGCATTGGCCCTAGGCTGGTCAGATTATTAGAGCATTGACCCGTGGCTAGTCAGATTATCAGAACATTGACCCTAGGCTAGTCAGATTATCAGAACACTGACCCTAGGCTGGTCAGAGTATTGGAGCATTGGCCCTAGGCTGGTCAGATTTTGACCCAAAATATAGAGGAATTGAATGTTGATTGAGTTGCATGTAATTATGGGAGCACATACCATAGTTTTTAATGTGCATTTAAGTAAACTTAACCAATTTTGTGAACCTACCCATTGGCAGCCTCACTGGTATCGTGCCTAATTGTTTGAACATTTTAATTTACTGTTGTGGAGGTACGTGTACATGTAGATATATTTAAAACCGCTCTAGTGTAACATGGGTGACTATTCAATACAGTGAGCAATCCAACGTCCCTAGACATACGTATGTGTGTGTCCATGAAAACAGTATTTTGAGACGAGGGAAATGAAGCGTGTCGTTTCAGTCCTTGCTTTGAGTGGTCCATCATCCTTTTCCTGATGTATGCATCTAAAGGTGGGTAAATGGAATGTTTGAGGTCACGTCAAGACTGCTTCTGTGATATAACTGCGGCATTGAGGAAAGGCTTTGGAATGAATTAGGTCAATTGACGCGTGCTCCTACTTATTGCTGTGCATTCATAGATGTATCTCTTTGCTTGTCATCTTACAGACGTTGAAGGATAACTCAGCGAAACAGTCCGCACCATCTGAAGACAGTCCAGTCCTTGATGCTGAGGCTAGTGCTACGACACCCGGCCGATGGAAGAACGTCAGATTAGAGGTATGTCAATACCCAGCTGAACACACAGCCAATAATTCTCTTGATAATTCTCTTCCTAACTCGGGGTCATTATCACAGCTTTCTTCACCAGTACTCTGGTACTACCCCCCCACAAGCTACTCAGGTGATAGGACAAGTAGTCAAGTAGTCTTTCAAACTGAATACACTCACTCCTGCTTGACTATAGTTATTGTAAGAGTGAGTGAGTGCACATGTGGTCTACGATATATATTACCCATCATCGTGACAAATCAGCCATGGATATATATATATGCTCTCAAGAGAAAACAGATACCAGTACTCAGGAAAAATATTTTAATGAAGCTTTCTTCTCTAAATAAGTTTTTATACATACTACATGCTCATGAATTTACATTCCCTAAAGCACATATCACTAATGTGGACAAGAAATGGATAATAAGTAAAGATCTACAGCACACATGTTTGTGTGTAAATGTACTTAAGGGCATGATAGATGAAGCTATGCTCTCAAAATGTCTTCTTTTATTCATGATTCCACAATACAATAACATATTAAGGTCTCATAAAAATACAAACAGAAAATCACAGAGAATGTAACAAATTGTGCATGTCATCTTCTCATTTTCATGAGAAATCTCAAGTTAGCATGACATTCAGACTATGACAACCCTATATTAACACAATAGCAGGAAAATTAATAAAACAACATAAAAACTTACATCAGGCTGAGCATCTGTTATTGAAAGGCTATTTTGACATGCGATCCCTGACTTTGGGCCTGGGTTCTTACCTCTTGGCTGGTCCTACATACACATGTAATATTGATATTTATTGAGAGTCTGGGTGTTTATTGTAGCAGGGCCTGATTAGGGTTTGTATGGAGTTTCTGTGCTGTGTGTATACACTGTTATCCCCCTCAATCCCTGCTCCCTAGTTCAGAATGTCAGGTGGGACATCAAGATAGACGCCGGGAATGTCTCCTTCGGCATTTCAGTGATGGAGTCGCCTGTTGTGGATATTACACACACCATACGGGTAGGTTTGAATTCTCTGGCGGGCTTTAATTTGTTGGCTAAAATGTTCACTCTGCATAAGTTTAGTACGTCTGACATTTACTCATCTCGTCTCCAGTCTAAGTCCGCATTCTCCGACCTGATGACATTCAGATGGGGTTATATTTCTCTTTGTACAGTAGACGTACCTGTAGGTTGTTCAATATTAGGGGTGCGATATTCCATGTTCTCATGGATTTATAACTTGTTATCCCCAGATCAACAATTACCCCATATACTGTCACATATACATGTACAGGTGTCATACATGTTTAACATGATCATACATGTAGTCCCAATTTTAATAGGACAAATCATTTTGCGTGGAGAAATTCGACCAAACACAGGATCAGAACTGTCAGACCTAGCAGATAAATTACAACTGGATTATATTTGTTGAGGACGGATTCCTCATTCTTTATAGATCTCTGGGAATACCCGCTGTGAATTCGGGAATCTGTACCCCATAGGTAGTACGTTGAACAAATTCAGTCATACCTACAGTGTGGATTGTTTTACATTTCTCAAGCCTGTTGTGGAACTGTGGTACCATGGATTAACAGTAGATACCATTTATATTAAGGAGCTGGAGAGTTCCACTTGGATCTAATAGTCCAGTGTGTGTACTGTTTGTATTTGTATTCTGGGACAGCTAATCTAGCTGATATGTGCAAAGATGTTTTATCAGCTGATATTGACAGAGATGTCGATCAGTTTGACAGTCTGATAACCATTGTCAGTAGTAATGATATTAGAAGGTAAGTAGTTACTTGAGCAGGGTGGTCAGTTGGTGGAACATTGGCCTGAGGCTGCTCACTGACCAAGAGCAGAGAGGCTTCTAATGAAATTTATCCTTAAAAATAGAACAATATAATTTGCCTTAGGCGAGACTGTTAATGCATATCCAGATAAAGTACCAATTTATTGCTGGATATCACTGCAATGATTGTGCCTTTTGTGATATGGTTTTTCTACGTCTTCAGACTAATGGCCTATACTGAACCTTTCATACATGTAATTAGATCAATTGGGTTAACCAAGGAATGACTGCTATGTGAACAACTGGGTGCTTCAACTCGTCAGTGTATAACACAAACTCGTCAGTGTATAACATAAACAGATCTGATTTAATTACTGTGGTGTTACACCTCACATCAGTGATAGACTTATATATTATACATACATAGCAACACAAAGGTCATTGGCTCATTTCCATTGTAAATAATATTGGAGGTGTGTGTTAGCTTGCCTGCATGTTAAATCACTGACCTAGCTTTGATCCTAAAAAACACTTTTACATACATATTGAATTACCATTATATAAATTTGAGCAAACATTTATGAAGATCTAGGCATTTGTGTATGATATATGCTATAAATATATGTAATGTATCTATAAAAGTACAGTATAGCCTAAGGAACAAATTACACTTGCATGAACTGATTTACCTTGCTACAACATGTACATGTGAGAGACTATATAATCTGAAATATATATCTGGTTTGAAATAATGATTATGTCAATTATTCAGAATAAAACCGTCACACCTGTGTTACATATACCGTCACACCTGTGTTACATATACCGTCACACCTGTGTTACATATACTGTCACACCTGTCTTAGATATACCGTCACACCTGTGTTACATATACCGTCGCACCTGTGTTACATATACCGTCACACCTGCGTTACATATACCGTCACACCTGCGTTACATATACCGTCACACCTGTGTTACATATACCGTCACACCTGTGTTACATATACCGTCACACCTGTGTTACATATACCGTCACACCTGTGTTACATATACCGTCACACCTGTGTTACATATACCGTCACACCTGTGTTACATATACATGTAGATGGACTAAGACTATGGAAGCCTGTTACACCACGAGGACTTGTAATTTGGCTCATGTTAAAATATCCATGATGACTGAGATAAATAAGTCATTTATGAATAGTAAGACCTACTTCGCACGAATGGGGGGGGGGGATCTGTGGCTGTATGTCTATACTTAAATGATCCTATAATTGATTCTCACTTCAACATATATTTGAGTGATCTAAATTTTTGGGAACGGGGGAAAAAAACCCCAGAAAATAGTAAACAGAAAGCATTTATATAAGTATGTACTATAATAATAAAACTTAAAAGTAGTTATCACAGTGTGGGAACAGAAGTGTACAGTTTTCAGTAGCTGCGAAGGTGTATAGCGACAATCTGCTAGCTGCGGTAGAAACAATATCTCAATGGGTAAGTTTGAATGCAAATTCTCAATATTTTAGCGATTATATATACATTCCATACTGATCATCTGAGGGAGATAATCACAACGGAGCGCATAAATATCGGAAATTTTGACCTATAATCATTGCCGGAAAGCTCAGATTGTCTCCAACACGGATAACATGATGATTGTTTTGGTGGTTTCTAATCCTTTTTTTCTGAGAAGAATTGTATGGTCGATAGAACGGGGATTGAGCTTCACGATCTCGTTGAAATCAGTGGTCATCTATATCAGTGTTTGCAGATATGTTTCCAAATAGGTGTTATAGATCGCTGCGATTGTCGAAAAATATATTTCATACGGAATTATTTGATGATACCGTCCGCTGATTTCTTTTCTCTTAATACCAACAACTTTACTCTGCGACTGCGTTAGCGATTCCATCAAAGCTAAAAAAATAAATTATCCATCAAGTACACGCACCAATTTCAGCGTGCAGCTAGCCGATCGTCGCTATACACCTCACAGGTACTGAAAACTGTACACTTTTGCGTCACTTCCGTTCTCACACTATGGTTATTAGAGTGTTACCTGTAATCACAGTAACCTAGCTATCAGACCCTGTAACCATTCTTTATGTGATCATTATTTCTGGGCTGCTCAACTCATATTATCTGTTCTCTAATTTGTTCTGTGGAAAGAAACCTATGATCTTTTTTCCAGGACAGAAAATCATTATCCAAACATTCCTTTGTGACTCCAGGGTCATATCGACCTAATGGCTTAGATATCTTGATCAAGTGCATAACTCATTGATGAAAAATGTATCCGTGATCGTATAGTCCTGGTATATGGTTGAACTGATGTTCTTATCTCGTTAGTCGATTTTCACCTGTAATGATTTGAGTCATCACAGACTGTGAGGTTACACCTGTATTACAAATTATTATGATAGTTTGTAATGTTACACTGGTATGGAATTACACTATATTGTCTAATTATTTAATCACCCTACCCTATTTCTTCTAATTATTCAGACGGCAAAACTTAACTTCAGGCTACTGTTGAGAGAAATTCTGCAAACATTCTACAAATTCCACACTAGCTAACTTTGCAGTTCTTGGGATAAATAACATCCCATGCCGCAGTATTTAGCCTCAATTGACATAAAGATGAATTTTTCCTGCATCTAAGTCTAAAAATGCTGTTTGAAAAATTAGAAGAAATAGGATAATTATAGGCATTCATGTGAAAATAGTCCTTACAACCACCAGGCTCACTACCCTAATTATTGGCATTCATGTGAGAATAGTCCTCACAAGTGCCAGGCTCACTGCTCTAATTATAGGCATTCATGTGAGAATAGTCCTTACAACCACCAGGCTCACTACCCTAATTATTGGCATTCATGTGAGAATAGTCCTCACAAGTGCCAGGCTCACTGCTCTAATTATAGGCATTCATGTGAGAATAGTCCTTACAACCACCAGGCTCACTACCCTAATTATTGGCATTCATGTGAGAATAGTCCTCACAAGTGCCAGGCTCACTGCTCTAATTATAGGCATTCATGTGAGAATAGTCCTTACAACCGCCAGGCTCACTACCCTAATTATTGGCATTCATGTGAGAATAGTCCTCACAAGTGCCAGGCTCACTGCTCTAATTATAGGCATTCATGTGAGAATAGTCTTTACAACCGCCAGGCTCACTACCCTAATTATAGGCATTCATGCGAGAATAGTCCTTACAACCGCCAGGCTCACTACCCTAATTATAGGCATTCATGTGAGAATAGTCCTTACAACCGCCAGGCTCACTATCCTAATTATAGGCATTCATGTGAAAATAGTCCTTACAACCGCCAGGCTCACTACCCTAATTATAGGCATTCATGTGAGAATAGTCCTTACAACGGCCAGGCTCACTATCCTAATTATAGGCCTTCATGTGAAAATAGTCCTTACAACCGCCAGGCTCAATACCCTAATCATAGCCATTCATGTGAGAATAGTCCTTACAACCGCCAGGCTCACTGCTCTAATTATAGGCATTCATGTGAGAATAGGCCTTACAACCGCCAGGCTCACTGCTCTAATTATAGGCATTCATGTGAGAATAGTCTTTACAACCGCCAGTCTCACTGCTCTAACTATAGGCATTCATGTGAGAATAGTCCTTACAACCGCCAGGCTCACTATCCTAATTATAGGCATTCATGTGAAAATAGTCCTTACAACCGCCAGGCTCACTACCCTAATTATAGGCATTCATGTGAGAATAGTCCTTACAACCGCCAGGCTCACTATCCTAATTATAGGCATTCATGTGAAAATAGTCCTTACAACCGCCAGGCTCACTACCCTAATCATAGCCATTCATGTGAGAATAGTCCTTACAACCGCCAGGCTCACTGCTCTAATTATAGGCATTCATGTGAGAATAGTCCTTACAACCGCCAGGCTCACTGCTCTAATTATAGGCATTCATGTGAGAATAGGCCTTACAACCGCCAGGCTCACTGCTCTAATTATAGGCATTCATGTGAGAATAGTCTTTACAACCGCCAGTCTCACTACCCTAATTATAGGCATTCATGTGAGAATAGTCCTCACAACCACCAGGCTCACTATCCTAATTATAGGCATTCATGTGAGAATAGTCCTTACAACCGCCAGGCTCACTATCCTAATTATAGGCATTCATGCGAGAATAGTCCTTACAACCGCCAGGCTCACTACCCTAATTATAGGCATTCATGTGAGAATAGTCCTTACAACCGCCAGGCTCACTATCCTAATTATAGGCATTCATGTGAAAATAGTCCTTACAACCGCCAGGCTCACTACCCTAATTATAGGCATTCATGTGAGAATAGTCCTTACAACCGCCAGGCTCACTATCCTAATTATAGCTATTCATGTGAAAATAGTCCTTACAACCGCCAGGCTCACTACCCTAATCATAGCCATTCATGTGAGAATAGTCCTTACAACCGCCAGGCTCACTGCTCTAATTATAGGCATTCATGTGAGAATAGGCCTTACAACCGCCAGGCTCACTACCCTAATTATAGACATTCATGTGAGAATAGTCCTTACAACCGCCAGGCTCACTACCCTAATTATAGGCATTCATGTGAGAATAGTCCTTACAACCGCCAGGCTCACTACCCTAATTATAGGCATTCATGTGAGAATAGTCCTTACAACCGCCAGGCTCACTACCCTAATTATTGGCATTCATGTGAGAATAGTCCTCACAAGTGCCAGGCTCACTGCTCTAATTATAGGCATTCATGTGAGAATAGTCTTTACAACCGCCAGGCTCACTACCCTAATTATAGGCATTCATGCGAGAATAGTCCTTACAACCGCCAGGCTCACTACCCTAATTATAGGCATTCATGTGAGAATAGTCCTTACAACCGCCAGGCTCACTATCCTAATTATAGGCATTCATGTGAAAATAGTCCTTACAACCGCCAGGCTCACTACCCTAATTATAGGCATTCATGTGAGAATAGTCCTTACAACCGCCAGGCTCACTATCCTAATTATAGGCATTCATGTGAAAATAGTCCTTACAACCGCCAGGCTCACTACCCTAATCATAGCCATTCATGTGAGAATAGTCCTTACAACCGCCAGGCTCACTGCTCTAATTATAGGCATTCATGTGAGAATAGGCCTTACAACCGCCAGGCTCACTGCTCTAATTATAGGCATTCATGTGAGAATAGTCTTTACAACCGCCAGTCTCACTGCTCTAACTATAGGCATTCATGTGAGAATAGTCCTTACAACCGCCAGGCTCACTATCCTAATTATAGGCATTCATGTGAAAATAGTCCTTACAACCGCCAGGCTCACTACCCTAATTATAGGCATTCATGTGAGAATAGTCCTTACAACCGCCAGGCTCACTATCCTAATTATAGGCATTCATGTGAAAATAGTCCTTACAACCGCCAGGCTCACTACCCTAATCATAGCCATTCATGTGAGAATAGTCCTTACAACCGCCAGGCTCACTGCTCTAATTATAGGCATTCATGTGAGAATAGTCCTTACAACCGCCAGGCTCACTGCTCTAATTATAGGCATTCATGTGAGAATAGGCCTTACAACCGCCAGGCTCACTGCTCTAATTATAGGCATTCATGTGAGAATAGTCTTTACAACCGCCAGTCTCACTACCCTAATTATAGGCATTCATGTGAGAATAGTCCTCACAACCACCAGGCTCACTATCCTAATTATAGGCATTCATGTGAGAATAGTCCTTACAACCGCCAGGCTCACTATCCTAATTATAGGCATTCATGCGAGAATAGTCCTTACAACCGCCAGGCTCACTACCCTAATTATAGGCATTCATGTGAGAATAGTCCTTACAACCGCCAGGCTCACTATCCTAATTATAGGCATTCATGTGAAAATAGTCCTTACAACCGCCAGGCTCACTACCCTAATTATAGGCATTCATGTGAGAATAGTCCTTACAACCGCCAGGCTCACTATCCTAATTATAGGTATTCATGTGAAAATAGTCCTTACAACCGCCAGGCTCACTACCCTAATCATAGCCATTCATGTGAGAATAGTCCTTACAACCGCCAGGCTCACTGCTCTAATTATAGGCATTCATGTGAGAATAGGCCTTACAACCGCCAGGCTCACTGCTCTAATTATAGGCATTCATGTGAGAATAGTCCTTACAACCGCCAGGCTCACTGCTCTAATTATAGGCATTCATGTGAGAATAGGCCTTACAACCGCCAGGCTCACTGCTCTAATTATAGGCATTCATGTGAGAATAGGCCTTACAACCGCCAGGCTCACTGCTCTAATTATAGGCATTCATGTGAGAATAGTCTTTACAACCGCCAGGCTCACTACCCTAATCATAGCCATTCATGTGAGAATAGTCCTTACAACCGCCAGGCTCACTGCTCTAATTATAGGCATTCATGTGAGAATAGGCCTTACAACCGCCAGGCTCACTGCTCTAATTATAGGCATTCATGTGAGAATAGGCCTTACAACCGCCAGGCTCACTGCTCTAATTATAGGCATTCATGTGAGAATAGTCTTTACAACCGCCAGTCTCACTGCTCTAATTATAGGCATTCATGTGAGAATAGTCCTTACAACCGCCAGGCTCACTACCCTAATTATAGGCATTCATGTGAGAATAGTCCTTACAACCGCCAGGCTCACTGCTCTAATTATAGGCATTCATGTGAGAATAGGCCTTACAACCGCCAGGCTCACTGCTCTAATTATAGGCATTCATGTGAGAATAGTCTTTACAACCGCCAGTCTCACTGCTCTAATTATAGGCATTCATGTGAGAATAGTCCTTACAACCGCCAGGCTCACTACCCTAATTATAGGCATTCATGTGAGAATAGGCCTTACAACCGCCAGGCTCACTACCCTAATTATAGACATTCATGTGAGAATAGTCCTTACAACCGCCAGGCTCACTACCCTAATTATAGGCATTCATGTGAGAATAGTCCTTACAACCGCCAGGCTCACTACCCTAATTATTGGCATTCATGTGAGAATAGTCCTCACAAGTGCCAGGCTCACTGCTCTAATTATAGGCATTCATGTGAGAATAGTCTTTACAACCGCCAGGCTCACTACCCTAATTATAGGCATTCATGCGAGAATAGTCCTTACAACCGCCAGGCTCACTACCCTAATTATAGGCATTCATGTGAGAATAGTCCTTACAACCGCCAGGCTCACTATCCTAATTATAGGCATTCATGTGAAAATAGTCCTTACAACCGCCAGGCTCACTACCCTAATTATAGGCATTCATGTGAGAATAGTCCTTACAACCGCCAGGCTCACTATCCTAATTATAGGCATTCATGTGAAAATAGTCCTTACAACCGCCAGGCTCACTACCCTAATCATAGCCATTCATGTGAGAATAGTCCTTACAACCGCCAGGCTCACTGCTCTAATTATAGGCATTCATGTGAGAATAGGCCTTACAACCGCCAGGCTCACTGCTCTAATTATAGGCATTCATGTGAGAATAGTCTTTACAACCGCCAGTCTCACTGCTCTAACTATAGGCATTCATGTGAGAATAGTCCTTACAACCGCCAGGCTCACTATCCTAATTATAGGCATTCATGTGAAAATAGTCCTTACAACCGCCAGGCTCACTACCCTAATTATAGGCATTCATGTGAGAATAGTCCTTACAACCGCCAGGCTCACTATCCTAATTATAGGCATTCATGTGAAAATAGTCCTTACAACCGCCAGGCTCACTACCCTAATCATAGCCATTCATGTGAGAATAGTCCTTACAACCGCCAGGCTCACTGCTCTAATTATAGGCATTCATGTGAGAATAGTCCTTACAACCGCCAGGCTCACTGCTCTAATTATAGGCATTCATGTGAGAATAGGCCTTACAACCGCCAGGCTCACTGCTCTAATTATAGGCATTCATGTGAGAATAGTCTTTACAACCGCCAGTCTCACTACCCTAATTATAGGCATTCATGTGAGAATAGTCCTCACAACCACCAGGCTCACTATCCTAATTATAGGCATTCATGTGAGAATAGTCCTTACAACCGCCAGGCTCACTATCCTAATTATAGGCATTCATGCGAGAATAGTCCTTACAACCGCCAGGCTCACTACCCTAATTATAGGCATTCATGTGAGAATAGTCCTTACAACCGCCAGGCTCACTATCCTAATTATAGGCATTCATGTGAAAATAGTCCTTACAACCGCCAGGCTCACTACCCTAATTATAGGCATTCATGTGAGAATAGTCCTTACAACCGCCAGGCTCACTATCCTAATTATAGGTATTCATGTGAAAATAGTCCTTACAACCGCCAGGCTCACTACCCTAATCATAGCCATTCATGTGAGAATAGTCCTTACAACCGCCAGGCTCACTGCTCTAATTATAGGCATTCATGTGAGAATAGGCCTTACAACCGCCAGGCTCACTGCTCTAATTATAGGCATTCATGTGAGAATAGTCCTTACAACCGCCAGGCTCACTGCTCTAATTATAGGCATTCATGTGAGAATAGGCCTTACAACCGCCAGGCTCACTGCTCTAATTATAGGCATTCATGTGAGAATAGGCCTTACAACCGCCAGGCTCACTGCTCTAATTATAGGCATTCATGTGAGAATAGTCTTTACAACCGCCAGGCTCACTACCCTAATCATAGCCATTCATGTGAGAATAGTCCTTACAACCGCCAGGCTCACTGCTCTAATTATAGGCATTCATGTGAGAATAGGCCTTACAACCGCCAGGCTCACTGCTCTAATTATAGGCATTCATGTGAGAATAGGCCTTACAACCGCCAGGCTCACTGCTCTAATTATAGGCATTCATGTGAGAATAGTCTTTACAACCGCCAGTCTCACTGCTCTAATTATAGGCATTCATGTGAGAATAGTCCTTACAACCGCCAGGCTCACTACCCTAATTATAGGCATTCATGTGAGAATAGTCCTTACAACCGCCAGGCTCACTGCTCTAATTATAGGCATTCATGTGAGAATAGGCCTTACAACCGCCAGGCTCACTGCTCTAATTATAGGCATTCATGTGAGAATAGTCTTTACAACCGCCAGTCTCACTGCTCTAATTATAGGCATTCATGTGAGAATAGTCCTTACAACCGCCAGGCTCACTACCCTAATTATAGGCATTCATGTGAGAATAGTCCTTACAACCGCCAGGCTCACTACCCTAATTATAGGCATTCATGTGAGAATAGTCCTCACAACCACCAGGCTCACTACCCTAATTATAGGCATTCATGTGAGAATAGTCCTCACAACCACCAGGCTCACTGCTCTAATTATAGGCATTCATGTGAGAATAGTCTTACAACCGCCAGGCTCACTACCCTAATTATAGGCATTCATGTGAGAATAGTCCTCACAACCACCAGGCTCACTACCCTAATTATAGGCATTCATGTGAGAATAGTCCTCACAACCACCAGGCTCACTGCTCTAATTATAGGCATTCATGTGAGAATAGTCTTTACAACCGCCAGTCTCACTGCTCTAATTATAGGCATTCATGTGAGAATAGTCCTCACAACCACCAGGCTCACTACCCTAATTATAGGCATTCATGTGAGAATAGTCCTCACAACCACCAGGCTCACTGCTCTAATTATAGGCATTCATGTGAGAATAGTCTTTACAACCGCCAGTCTCACTGCTCTAATTATAGGCATTCATGTGAGAATAGTCCTCACAACCACCAGGCTCACTACCCTAATTATAGGCATTCATGTGAGAATAGTCCTCACAACCGCCAGGCTCACTACCCTTATTTATAGGCATTCATGTGAGAATAGTCCTCACAACCGCCAGGCTCACTACCCTAATTATAGGCATTCATGTGAGAATAGTCCTTGCAACCCGCCAGGCTCACTACCCTAATTATAGACATTCATGTGAGAATAGTCCTTACAACCGCCAGGCTCACTACCCTAATTATAGGCATTCATGTGAGAATAGTCCTTACAACCGCCAGGCTCACTACCCTAATTATAGACATTCATGCGAGAATAGTCCTTACAACCGCCAGGCTCCCTACCCTAATTTCCCACATCCATGTCCACTCAGTTTGCTTCTTGCAAAATGATTGTATAAATTTCCTATGAACTTCGGTATACAAACAACTTTGCAATTGTCCATGTAGAAGTACAATCTAGCTTCAAGTCTTACTTTAATATAGCATTGATACTGATACATGTATAAGGATATGATGTCACCGAACTTAATAAATACATATCATTTCTTATATTTTATAACCTTTTGCTTTGGAAATGCTGATTAGTAACTTACAGAGAAACTCCAGCTAATAAACAAAGAAGTTGTCATCCATTATAATTTGTTTGGTTACAAATTTTCAACTTCTAAAATGCCTTTCAAAGTACCTTTTATAAGGCTGAAGAATCTACATCTATAAGGTGGTTCAAATTTGGTCCCCCAATAAGAGCATTATATTGAGTTAACATGGTCTGTGTCATTAACAAATATACGTGGTAAATCTCTAATAAATCAATCAGCCTTTTAAAATGCAATCTACACCAATTTTGTAGACAAAAATCAGTCAGTCAGTCAAATAAATTTGATTGCCTTGACGTGAATTCCAAACTGTACAGCTTGGTCAGAGCTATATGTAACTACTTTCACCTTCCTAGGACATGAGATACAGACTGTACATATTGCAGGCTATGGCTGGACGATGTTAATATTTGATGACTTTACTGTGGTACCTCCACTGTACAATGCTGCCCAGTCAGCCAGCCACCATAATTACCACTTCCCTTTTGTCAAATCACACCTTGCTGGCCTAGTGAGCCAATTAACATCAAGGATGAGAACTTCTGTTTTACTCTCTGTCTGTTTCTTTATTGATGAATAAGAGTAGTGTATTGTGCAAGTCCTCCATTGAATGCTACTTGATTTGATATGACCTAATTAATGAAATGTACCCGATTAATTAGTGCTTATTCCCCATTTTTAATTACATGGAAATATATTTATAGAATAACGGATGGATTGTGACACTTGATGGATATACTGAAAGCTTTGTTAATTACAGTGCAAAGCAAATAATAATAAATGGTCAATAATGTTATAACTGACATGTCAATCAACACTATTAATTATTATTCGGCTGTATACATTTCTGTAGGCTTAATATATAGAATGTTGTACACACAACCTCTAAGTACGGTAAGTTCCCTAAGTATTCGTGACCGGAAGTGAATATCGCAGTCGTGAAAAACTGACCACTTCCGAATAGTTTGTGCAGGTCAGTTCAGAAAAACGGGCGTTTTCGTAAATTAGAGTCCCCATATTAAATGCCCATATTGTTCGACAATGAAAGGTCACAATACGTCGACTGTGGTGTTTCTCTAATTTTGTGATATTTACCCCAGACAGCACTCTTAAATGATATAAGATCGACAACCACGAGACATTCACTATAATTTGTGTGTAGAATGAAGCCTAATATACTTCGGCGAAGTTCAGTTGTACGAACACGTGTGGTCGAGAGGAAACCCCGAAGCAAAACCCGGGAAATGTTTGTTGTGCAACAATTCGCAATTGATCAAAGGATAATTAAAGCATTCTTTCTGCTCTTTAACCATTAAATTAGGTTCGAATAATTGACTGCAATGATCGGCTGACAATGAAGAGATTAGTTTCATCGGACGCCCGGCCAATTTAAAATCACATATTCTGTTACTTAGACATTCTGATATTTTCTTTATTTTCTCTTCAGGACATGCTTGAACTCTTGCAGAATTTTTTTCACGGCCGAGAAGACTAGGCACAACTATCCCAGTGACGCCAATGATGTTTACGTGAAAATATATAACGAAAATATATAACGATCTGATTACGTCATTTTCAGATTGAGAATCAAACCTAATAATTTCTTGATTGCTCTTCATAGGGAAATATTGTGGAAGGGCGTTTCAAACTGTTTATGTCAATGAAACGAACAGCAAATTAAGCAAGCGCCCGACACTATCTGAAGATCCATATCAGGGCCAACTCGGCTGAGATCCATATCAGGGCCAACTCGTCTGAGACGATATACAATCTTCCCAGCTGGAACGAGCTCATCCCGCCATGAATAGCGGCTAAACGAAAGACATGAATTGCTTGCCCATTCTAACAATTTACTGTATCCCTTCGATCCTTTATTAACAAATGTATGAAAATAATTTCATAGAATTAGGTGGGGTCTGTAGACATGGAAGAATGAAAGTTTCAACATGCCACGTGTCGGTTGTACATTTTCCCCGCCATACGGAGTTGCATTAGCATCACGTGATCAATACTTGGATAGCATGGCACGTGGGCCAAACTTTCGCTTGTACACGGTTCCCGCTTCATAATATATTCAGCCAACACAACCTCAATATATTATGCCTTCGTAACAGTGAGATCACGACTCTCATGAAAAATATGAAAAAAATTGGTTCAATCTGTTTCAGATGTAAATGTATTCTGGAATATTTATGTCGAAAGACAGATCGATAGATGATGATGACGAAACAGCCAAATGTACAACCGTTTTTTTATCTAATATTACCTCATGGGTTCAGCAAAATTAATTCACATTTCCGAGTGTATAATTTAGAGAATACGTGAACAGAAAACCTATTAGTTTATTCCATCTTTTTATTTGTTGAACTTTTAATCTCAACCCACTATTCCGACCTCCGCTTCAGTTGCTATCAAATCACCGCCTATGATAACGGCTATCTTACGTAAACGTCTCTTCCGACGTTCAACTTTTGTGTTAATAATCAAGTCAGAAGTACCGTAATATCTTCACTAATAGTGTAAAAAAACTCACTCAAAAATTCTAATTTTCAAGGGCTTTCAAGGCCTTTAATTTTCAATATAAAAATTATGCACTTTTACAAACTTTTAAGGACCCATGCGCACCATGAATCAATGACACCATGCACAATGACGCCGTTCCACGCTTTTTACGGCTATGAAGATTCCGATGCAGCCATATGTCACGGTTAATCCTGCACATCACAGCTTTCCTTTCATGATAATTCTCTGAATAATATCAGTGATTGAAGAGAATAAGTCTGTGCTATTGCTTGCTCCTGAAAAGTTGAATACAAGAGCGCAAACTTCTTTCGGTATTTGCATCACCGCGAATTCCACGGCCGTAGAATATTCTGAATCGCCGCGTTCGTTGGAAATGATACGTTTCTAAATTATTTTTGTCTGAACAGTACAAAATATGTTTTCAGTATCATAGCTGGGAATCGCAACATTCGTGTCTTCGGGAAAAAAAATCCAAAGTCGGACCCAAACAGGCGCGTTTCTGGTTTTAGAGTGAGGCGCACATGGCATACAGTCGCCAAAATTAATGCAACTTGGGGTTGGGGTTGATCGTAAATCTCCGCTACCCCGCGACTAAAAAAATCTGTGGTTCAAATGTCCGGTCAAACTTCAGCATTATATTTTTTTAAGACCGAATGAAACGTAACTTCCAGTTCTTCATTTTGATATTTTCAGTATAATATCGAATGTATGCTCTCTTCAATCGGCAGTGTTTAATATCGCACGTCCCCGTAAACCGGCAATATTCCCAATTTAATGACCATGAGAAATCGCGGTTTAAACATTGGATACATTTCGTTTGAGACACAATGAAAATCAACTTAGTTGTTACAATTGGTTATGTTCAAAATGCTCAAAAAGTTTGCAAGGTTTATCAAATATTAATTCTAAGGAAACTCGTTGATCTGGAAGTTTTTCTATCGCACGATTAGATAATATTATCAATCTCGCGACCACGACAAATAGGGGATTTTCGAATAGTTAGGACCGCAGTTTTTCGCGAATGGGCCGTTTTCGATTACTTAGAGAACAGTGTCACGTGACTTGGCGAAAAATGCCCGTTTTCGAATTTACTTAGGGTCGCGAATACTTAGGGAACTTACCGTAAGTATTTGTGACTGTCCAGAAGTGAAGATATCCAGTATAACAATCGGTGATAATTTTGCTCATATAATTGCTATTTTGTATTCGTCTCGGCCATTTTTTTTACTGAGTTATGCCCCTACTTTGGTGTAATAATCTATGATTTTATGATATATGCTTGAATGTGGCTGTTACATCTGCAGAATTAATCTTATGCTCTAAAAAGGACAATTCTGGATGATGAGTAAATATAACCATAACATGTTGCTCATTCTCAGCGTATTTCTCAATTGCTAGGGGCAAGCCGAGGGTTTTGTGAGTCTCACCCTCATGTTTTATCTTTTCAAGTTATAGAACCATTAGAAATGATATATGAAATACATTTAATCTGTTCAATGTAGTCATCATTATACATGAATGTATTTGGAGATAGAGTATATTTGTGTAAGACAAACATAGATCTACCTTCAGAATGACCATAACCTGGATCTGTTACATAGGATCAACAGAGAACATCCTACTTTATACCAGACTGACAGCCATGGAGGTATATTTATTTATTGAGGCTCTACAAGGGTGGGAACTAAACTGATCAATGTCCAGGATAATAAGAACTATGGGCACTCTCATGTCGTGGCACATATAGGCACTATGATATGACTGAAACATAGTTGAAAACGATGTTAAATCCTACTCACTCTCATAGTAGAAATGTTGACCGGCAATAAATAAGTTACAGTTCACATGAGAGACAAACCTGGACAGCATATATGAGAAACAAAAGGAGAGGTAACTCCTACTTATATCCTGTGCCCTCAAGTTACCATAACAGTTAAGATTCCAAAAGCACAACAATTCATACATTTTTCAAATAGTCGAAAAGTCACAATCTAGTGATGCAAGGTCTGAAATAATGTCTGATAATATATTTCAGTTCCATGTATTGGAGTATATATTTAATGATCAAAAGTTGGAAAATGACTGTCTTGAATCACTTGTAATATTCTTTTATCATACGTTGGTAATACCTGATCATAAATGTCCAAATGTAATCCTCTAAATGTGACAAATCCAGTAAATGTGCAGACTTAAAATAGCTTAAGCTGAAGAAAAAAAGAGAGAATGAATTGAATTATCTTCCTTCCAAAAATGTTGTTGAAATTTTTACTTAGTCGTCTTTGGAGCTTGTCAAAAACAATAAGTTGGCTCTGCATAAATTTCCGTTTTTGGATACATAATGAACTGATATATACAAAATGACCATTACGGTAATTCCCCTAATAATTCAATCACAGGAAGTTCACTTTTTACCCCTCAGCCCATCGGGCTTCGGGGTCTTGCAATCGGCATGTACGTCTGGTCGGCCGGCCGGACGGCCGGCCGTCTGTCAACAATTTTTTGTCCGGGCTAGATCTCAGTTACTATTTGACTGACAGTTCTGATACTCACAGTGAATATCCCTAGTATCCCAGAGATGTGCACTGTCATGTTTATTCCGTGTTACATCATTTCTTTACAGAGTTATGGCCCTTTGAAATTTCGCGTCACTAACTTTTGTCCGGGCTAGATCTCAGTTACTATTTGACTGACAGCTCTGATACTCACAGTGAATATCCCTAGTATCCCAGACATGTGCACTGTCATGTTTATTTCGCGTTACGTCATTTCTTTACAGAGTTATGGCCCTTTGAAATTTTGCGTCACTAACTTTTGTCCGGGCTAGATCTCAGTTACTATTTGACCGACAGCTCTGATACTCACAGTGAATATCCCTAGTATCCCAGACATGTGCACTGTCATGTTTATTTCGTGTTACGTCATTTCTTAACAGAGTTATGGCCCTTTGAAATTTTCCGTCACTAACTTTTGTCCGGGCTAGATCTCAGTTACTATTTGACTGACAGCTCTGATACTCACAGTGAATATCCCTAGTATCCCAGACATGTGCACTGTCATGTTTATTTCTTGTTACGTCATGTCTTAACAGAGTTATGGCCCTTTGAAATTTTCCGTCACTAACTTTTGTCCGGGCCAGATCTCAGTTACTATTTGACTGACAGCTCTGATACTCACAGTGAATATCCCTAGTATCCCAGACATGTGCACTGTCATGTTTATTTCGTGTTACGTCATTTCTGTACAGAGTTATGGCCCTTTGAAATTTTCCGTCACTAACTTTTGTCCGGGCTAGATCTCAGTTACAATTTGACTGACAGCTCTGATACTCAGTGAATATCCCTAGTAACCCAGAGATGTGCACCGTCATGTTTATTTCGTGTTACGTCATTTCTTTACAGAGTTATGGATAGATGTGCACTATTATGTTTATTTCGTGTTACCCTGGATTACTATTTACTACTTAACTGATACAGCCTTAGTAAAGGTGTTTAATATCCCCTATTTTAGCACTATTCGCTGGACATATTGTGCTGAGGGGTCAAAGCACCTTTTAGGTGCAGCCTCATGTTAACTCTGTGATTCAAATGCAGAGAAAAAGTAACATTCCCATTATTCATTCAAATTGAAGAAAAGTCATATAATGACAAAATATGACACTTTGTAGCTGGTGCCATCAAGAATATTTCCAGATATAAGCCATTTTTGCTGCACTTCCGGTGATCGAATTATTAAGGGAATTACCGTACTCCCTGATATTGATAATGAAACCTACTTCAAAGAACTTTTTGATTCTTTTCATATAAAATCCCATAATAGTTTCATGTACCGGGCTCATAAGGCTGAATAAATCTAATAAATCCAATAAATTTAATCTCTACCTTCACAGGCACTTGCAACAAATGATGAGGGAAGAATACTTTCTTCCTTCTTTTTTTTCACACAGACCAAGGACATGTATATCCATCTTGTCTGACAAATTGATGCAGGAATTTAATACAATTCGCATGAAACCAACAATGTGCTTTGTGAATTTACTTGAAGACTCAGACTTCAACAAGACTCTTTCTTTCAAAAAACAAGATATTAAACCACTTTTGGACTCAATGTTCAAGAATACTTATTTTGGCCAAACTTTGGGAGAGAAATGTGTAAAAATGAAATTTTGCTTTTTACATTTGCTTTGTCCCCATCTGTGGGCGATAAAAGGGTTGACACGGTGCTAAAGTTCAACATTCGGCAATTTGACTGGGCATTAGGTAACACATCCACTCCGAGTGGAAACAGTCAAGTTTGTTGGTATTTTCAAGATACTCATCCACAATTAGTCCTTTTACAGGGCGTTGGGGGACCTCGAAACCTCCAAGTCCCCTCGTATGTCCATTTCAATTTCGAAATATGGGTCTCATGTGAGATCATGATCTTCAGCACAATTTCCCTGAACATTATCATAGGGCCTCATTAAGACAGCAAGTGAACTCCGTTCAAACATGGAAATGATTTTCAGTCCAAACGTCCCAGTACTGGAGGTTCTGTCCTGTCCCATACAGGAAGGTCTGGAACTGAAACTTTGAGGAAAATTCAAAATTGTGAATAAATACCACACATACATGTTGATGTAAACTTTAGTACACTGAGCTCATCCTCCAAATACCTTTGTACATGTACACATATACTGATATACCTATACCAACAACAATGTACACATTGGAATACCTCTCATATCAAACCAATCACCACTGTGTGTGACTCTGTGTGGTTTGAGTACAATGATTGATTGATTCATGTGACCTAATCAATGACCATGGACTGTCTGATATAGGAGAGTGAAATACAGTTCTTTACAATTCATTCATTCTCTGCTGATGTACAGAATAAACAATAGCTTAGCCCCAGGCTAATAATACTCACTAAAACAATACTGCTTACATAATAGATCCCCCATGGAGATGGAAAACCAACCAGACACTTCCTTTCCTGTGTACTTATACTATGTGGTTAACATTGCAGGGGTTCAATCATTAACTAGTTGAAGGGAGTCCTCAGTCAGTATAGGTGAGATTGATTCATTACTACCAGGGAATAAGGACATCTGTGATGATATAAATTAGATCATAGAATCTTTGTTGGTCTTCCAAGTTCCATTATCTACAGTATCCTTGTATTTTGGACTGTTCTTGTAGGATGGAGTTTACAGAGAGGCAGACAGAGTACTGGAGAAAGTTGATCCTTGTACTGAAGTGACCACTCAACTCACACAGGCTCACAAGGTTTGTACATGTAATCTCTGAATACAACAACAACCTCTACTCCACCTTTGTATAATCTTTGCATTTTTATGCTATCTAGAATATCAACTGCACAAATTTGTAGTACTACCTGTATTCAATTCGATCGAATAAATCTGTGCACTTAAAAGTATATACCGTAACTTTGTTCTTACAAGGGCTGATAATGCATGTGACATGACATGTAAATTCATCTTGTAAGGCAAGGCATACTTTTGAGTGAGTTTACGGTTTTCTGGACGGATTTGACAGCACTTTATATCCAATTATGACTCCTCAAATGGACGGTGCATGTTTATCAGTGATCCTCTGTTTACAGGCTTATACTTTTCCCTCCGGGCTTCATCCTTGTTACATACTTCCTGTTTCATCAAGGAAAACCTACTGCCAAATAATGTAAACAGTTTTAAATGCCGGAGGCTACTTTATCTAATATTATTGTTCTAAATAATCTCTCGCTGTTGCTTGTAAACAGAATGTATACATATACATGGGTTTGACCTAGCCCTTGTTGGCGTGACCAGGGGATGCTCACGCCATTGGGTCTCAAAAACCGAGCTAACGCGCACGGCAAACATCAAAATTCAACTCATGAAATTCGACCCAAATACATGAATAAATACGTACCTTATTCCATCAACTTATCCATAAACACACACAATCTGCTCACGAAAGCACAGAGGGTAGAAAAAACACAAGTGACTCGGTATTGTTGTTATTTCTCGGCACATATCAAAACGTCGTCCTTGCTCGCTTCACGCCATATTTCTTTCCTTTCCTTTGCGCATGTGCAAACCTGACTGTGTCAGCAGCGCGAACGAGGATTACCCAAAATGCAAACCGCGCACGTGTTCGGAAAAAAATTCGTCCACTGGCAAACAACATGTCGGCTGTTAGAAGGGCCATCGATTGTGTTGTGTCGGACTTGAATTTGAATTATTCACTCAAAACGGAACAACGGAATATTTTGAAGTATGTGTGTGCCAAGAAGCATGTTGTTTAGACATAAAAAGTTTAATAGCGCGTTCATACTTTGATTCTGCTATAGAATTAATTGTCCCCCGCTACTTAGTAGGGGGGGGACTTAGAAACACCGGTGTCCGTAATTCCGTAATTCCGTGATTCCGTAATTCCGTAAGATTTTCTTGTCCGGACAATAACTCGTGAACGATTTAACCGATCAACTTCAAACTTGGGGTGTGCCTTGACATTGGCGAGAGGACGGTTGGGATTGTTTTTCAGCAATGTGCGTAATCCAATATGGCCGCCGTCAGCCATTTTGGATTATAAGCAGTACGATCTTAGATTTTCTTGTCCGGACAATAACTCGTGAACGATTTAACCGATCAACTTCAAACTTGGTGTGTGCCTTGACATTGGTGAGAGGACGGTTGGGATTGTTTTTCAGCAATGTGCGTAATCAAATATGGCCGCCGTCAGCCATTTTGGATTATAAGCAGTTCGATCTTAGATTTTCTTGTCCGGACAATAACTCGTGAACGATTTAACCGATCAACTTCAAACTTGGGGTGTGCCTTGACATTGGTGAGAGGACGGTTGGGATTGTTTTTCAGCAATGTGCGTAATCAAATATGGCCGCCGTCAGCCATTTTGGATTATAAGCAGTTCGATCTTAGATTTTCTTGTCCGGACAATAACTCGTGAACGATTTAACCGATCAACTTCAAACTTGGGGTGTGCCTTGACATTGGTGAGAGGATGGTTGGGATTGTTTTTCAGCAATGTGCGTAATCAAATATGGCCGCCGTCAGCCATTTTGGATTATAAGCAGTTCGATCTTAGATTTTCTTGTCCGGACAATAACTCATGAACGATTTAACCGATCAACTTCAAACTTTGTGTGTACCTTGACATTGGTGAGAGGACGGTTGTGATTGTTTTTCAGCAATGTGCGTAATCTAATATGGCCGCCGTCAGCCATATTGGATTATAAGCAGTTGGATCTTGTCCGGACAACAACTCGAGAACGATTCAACCGATCTACTTCATATGTGGGGAGTACCTTGACATTGTTGAGAGGAGGATTAGGATTGTTTTTCAAGGACGTGCTTGATCCAATATGGCCACCATCAGCCATACTGGATTTCATTGGATTTTAAGCAGTTTGATCTTGTCCGGACAATAACTGGAGTACGATTCAACTGATCTACTTCAAACTTGGGCAGTGCCTTGACATCGGTGAGAGGACGGTTTGAATTTTTTTTCAGCGATGTGCATAATCCAATATGGCCACCGTCAGCCATATTGGATTATAAGTAGTTGGATCTTCTTGTCCGGACAATAACTCGTGAACGATTTAATCGATCAACTTCAAATTTGGGGTGTGCCTTGACATTGGTGAGAGGACAGTTGGGATTGTTTTTCAGCAATGTGCGTAATCTAATATGGCCGCCGTCAGCCATATTGGATTGTAAGCAGTTTGATCTTGTTCGGACAATAGCTGGAGTACGATTCAACTGATCTACTTCATACTTGGGGTGTCCCTTGACCTTAGTGAGAGGACACTCGGACAGTCATGTATTATGTTTTATGGATGTGCATAATCCAATATGGGTGCCATCTGCTGTATTACATTTATGTTAAGCTCATCAGCGATATCTCCATTTTCAAATCATACCGTTATCAATGATATGAGATATCATCGACCCCAAAAAATCGACCATAGAGGTCCATGGCCCCCGCAGCAGCAGCGCCAGTTATGGTGGATGTAATCCACCATAACTGGTGCTGCTAGCGGGGGACATGGACCTCTATGGTCGATTTTTATTCTATTTTTCAATGAATCTTGACCACTATTATTAATTCGCCTAATAATTCTAGGGCTTGGTCCACTGATATTAAGAGACGCTGAGGAGCGCCTCTTCCTTGCCCTCCTAACAGCCGACATGTTGTTTGCCAGTGGACAAATTTTTTTCCGAACACATGCGCGGTTTGCATTTTGGGTAATCCTCGTTCGCGCTGCTGACACAGTCAGGTTTGCACATGCGCAAAGGAAAGGAAAGAAATATGGCGTGAAGCGAGCAAGGACGACGTTTTGATATGTGCCGAGAAACAACAACAATACCGAGTCACTTGTGTTTTTTCTACCCTCTGTGCTTTCGTGAGCAGATTGTGTGTGTTTATGGATAAGTTGATGGAATAAGGTACGTATTTATTCATGTATTTGGGTCGAATTTCATGAGTTGAATTTTGATGTTTGCCGTGCGCGTTAGCTCGGTTTTTGAGACCCAATGGCGTGAGCATCCCTTGGTCATGCCAACAAGGGCTAGGGTTGACCAATAGCTTGTTGTTATAACACCAAGTGACAGCAGTATTACTTGCTCTCATGAACTAGGACACCAGGTTTATACACTTCATTTTCATTTAGTTAATTTCATTAATTTATCTGATTGCTATGTAAAAATCAGCCAGTAAAACGTTCTCTTTTTAGAGGGAATCTCCAATGATTCACATGACAAATTTATGTTAAATTATTGAGATATGAATATTTTCATCTTCATGATGCATGCATACATGTACACATGTAATATTCATGGACCATTACATTTTAATACATTTTCAACTGAAATATTCAAAACCATATAAAATTTACAATTTATTCACATCTCCATGAATATGTTAACTCTGATTTTCTATGAATTTTAGCCAACTTATTTTGATGTACATGTATGTTTGTGCATAAATTTTGAGGGCTACATATATGTTAAAAATTCATAAATGCATTATGCATATTGAGGTTAACGTGTAGATATTTGGATCTGGTAGATCAGCCAGTTTATGTGTTGAGAATCTGACAAGAGGACCACATTGTAGGAAGTTAGCAGGCAAGAAGCTGAGAAAATACAGGATTAGGCGGAACAATTATATCTCACGAAACAGTCATCAGAATAACTGTGATTAAACACTTCCACTGTTGAACAAGGTGGGGTGGGTGTGTTTGGCGGGAAGTGTTAGCCTCCAAAGAAAGCATTTTGATGAACAGCGAGGGTGTAAATTATGTTTGGTCTCGTTTTTATTTCAAGTAACTGCCTATATATTGCATAGGAAGCTGGTTACAGTTACAGGGCTGAATGTACATTGTATGTAAATATCAAGCTGGTTTGGCCTATACATGTATCTCTTTAGTTTAGTATGACTTTATTGTGGTTGATGCTCGGTCTGCTGTAGATATGCATTGTCTTGTCTCTGGCGAACTGTATCTGCCCGTGTGAATGGATTATACTGTAACTTTAATACTTTAATTTATTGCTAACCTTAAATTTTCCTTTCGGATTAAGGAAATCTTATATGCTTACCAGTAGCTTTGAAAGCTATATATATCTATATATAATTACAGCTAGAAAATTATTTGTTAAATAGTTCCTCGCATTTTGTAATTTTCAGAGAATTCTGAAGCTGGAGAATGTCTTTCACGATGTGAGTAAAGCTGTCGGGGTGTACAAGAACAAGTTAAACATGGCTGAACAGGTTGAACAGCGGGACAAGAGTGAGATTGAGGCTCTGCGCTCACAACTCCAGCGCCTGGCCGAGGGAAATGGTACAGACACAGATCTGCTCAAGGAACGACTGGACAAGCTCAAGCTGGTTGAAAAGGTAAAATTCCCATGGGCACCACATATTTATCAGAAGATTTACATCTAGGGGCGATGGGTGACTCATCTATGTTCAGATAAATCTGTCAATGCAAAAATCTTGTGGTATCAAGTAACGTACATTTAAGACCAGGTTTAAAAATTGTTAAGATGAATTGTTTATATGTCTTGGCCATAATGGTCATGGAGTATTGTCATCATCATGTATATCCGTCCCTCGCCATTTTGATATTACCACCATATTTTGACAATATATATGCCTTGGAGTACAGAACTTACATCAAACAACATGCATCAGCAAGACTGACCTTTAACATCTGTAAATTTTCACCACTTAATTGTTACCAACATATCTATAGATTGAATATGCTTACGACCGCCAAACTGACTTTCAAATAGACAAGCAGTCAAAGAGAAGAAGCCTTTTGACAGTCAATTTTTGTTATGGGTCACTGGGTCAGAGTTGGGCCATTTTTCACCGATTAATTCTCACCTTTTTTTTCAATAATAAGGCCTAGGCTTACTGATCTTGGGTTACAAGAAAAATTGGCATTGGAGTGTTGGCATGTGTGTAACATACATACAATACGTCCATTTCTGCTTGGTCGTCATCACCATATGTGAAGAATGAGAATAGGTGCACTAAACTTACTTTGAACAGGCTTGTGGTCACAGAACAGAAGTCTATCAAAAGTCTGATTGACCTATATTTCCTAGGTCACTAGGTTAAATTGTGTTGAGGGGTTCTCAGTGCTTTGCATGGTTCTTGTTATCATAGCATTTACCTAAGGAATTGTCAAATGCTGTGCCATATTCTAAGAACTCAATGACCCTATTAAAACATGGCAGTGTGACTAACGTCACAGGACCTACGAAGTAGAGTAGGCATTAGGACTCCGACGCGCACTGAGCTCTTGGAAATCCCCCCGCCCCAAGTTGAAATCCTGCCTATATTAAGATGGGCATGGCCCAAGTCAGAATTACCAGTGATTTTCATCAAAAATCACCAGAAATTGTCATCAAAAGTAGGTCAGCTCAGAACTTGCTGGTAACAGTCCCCTAATGCACCTTCATGCAAAAAATCAAGATTCTAATGTCAACGGTTCTCCTTATTTTGCGGACGAAAGGTCTCTGATGGACTCACTGACTGACTACCAGACAATTTGCAGATGGTAGCCTACTTCGTAGCAATACAATCATCCCAAATTTTGTGGACAACATTCATTTAGTATTCTAATATACATGTAATTTGATCACCCGCTTATATCATTAATATATCCGCATGATTTTGAACCATTTCGTCAACTTTCTGTTCAATTTGATCCCCCTTTTGAGAAGTTTCACTCCCCATGATATAGTGGGAAGTTCCACTCCCTTGTGATGGATTATTTAGGATTTACCTTAAAATAATACTGTGTATTGATAACACTAATTCAATGAGCAACAAACAAATAGCAGCATTAGGATATAATAACATTATTTAGTCTTCTACCTCCTCTCCCCAAAAAACAAATTATAACCAGCACCAACGCGTTATAATCTTGTATGGAAGGTATGACCTTGGGACCTCTAAAGCACAGTAAAAGGTGTAAAAATTTCTTAAAATGTTAATTTTGGCTAAACTGTTACGGCTAATTTCTCCTAACACATGGCTGAAGGTGTAAAGTAGCTGTCAGGTCACGCCGGTTAAATTCAATAATTCTGTAATCCTCCAGTAATCCTGGAATCAGTAGACACACTGACACATGGTCAGATAATGTAGGACACATGGTCAGACTGTGGAAAAGGCTGAAACTTCACACTCTACTGTCAATGGTATGCTAATTTTGAGCACTTTTCACAAGATAGTTACAGAGAATGTCTCAAAGCTACAGTAAGCCTTGTTTCTGAAGTCCACACAAGTTTGTAGAATGTAGGGAATGTGGCTAGGAATCTGACTACTTCCTGCCAGTTATAAGACTCGCGGTCAGAGAAGTTAGTTTGGCCACACAAAACATTTCTATTTGACATGTTGGGTTTTGTGTCAATGATTTTGTTTGTATAAACCTTTCATGTTACGCTGATTTATTTATTATTATTTAGCCTTCTGTTTTGTTAACAAATATTTGGCCGGTATGAGCACACTTGTCAACACCCCCTTAGCATTACCTGGATTTAAAACTGACTGTTCGAAGCATCTCCAATATGGAATCAATTTGTTTTTTGGCAAGCTGACTTCGAATGTATTGGTTGAATGGTTGGCCTGCAGTGAGACTTATATTTTCCAACCATGTTAAACCACAGAATGACATTTCCTATACAGTACATTGTAGGTGGACACAGATTGGTTTCCCAGTAAATTTGGTTCTTGTGAAAGTTAACAATATTCAGATCTTCTCCATTACAATTGGTAAGGAAAATTAATGGGGCACGTTACCTCTAGTTTCACATGCAAAACAGTTGATGGTAAAGCAGGGTTTCATACACGTCGTGTTTTGACACCGGTATTCGGTGTCAAAACTCCCGTAAAAACTCAATTTTGCCACCAAAAAACTGAAGTCTGAGTGTTTTAGAAGGGAAAAACTGAAATTTTGGGAAAAAACTGAAGTCTCCAAAGGCCAATACTTCGTAATTTCTTAATTTATAATCGAAAGATATTGCGGACAAACAATCGGGAAATGGGGAATACCAGAAAAAATAGGTCGGCATCTTCGGTCATTTCCGTGTGATTCGGTACCGCTCAGTTAAACTTCGGTTTGCCGACCGCTAATTATTCATGTCCGTTTCCCGAACTGTTATCGGGGTCATGCCGTCGGTAACCCTAAAGCCTGTAATCATACTAAATGTATGTGGAGGTTTCCGAATTGCGCTGTGTGGCGGAAAAAAAATAGCTGGGAAAGTTTGACACGTGGGAATGAATAAGCCCCCAAAGACGTCTAACTCTCCTTGGAATGGTCTGGTAAATATCTGACCATCGCTGAATAGTATTTATGATAAAGCAGACGATGTAATCTTCGCATAGGGCATTTGTTTTCACTCAAAGTTGAACGATCTTGTCGTGTTGTTGTTGTAAAGAAACTGGCATGTCGTTCACATGTACGCATTCTGTTAGACGGGGGTATCCCAGCAGCCTTTGCGGCGCTCCCTGACAACTACCGCGTGGGCTAAAGCAAGGCATAGCGACGTATTCACTTAACCCAGGCAGACCGCGCTTCTCGCCGTTAAATCGTATTTCCTCGGCGTTTGCGGCTGGTAATCATTTGGAATCGATAATTGAAATGAAACGATGTTGAAACTGAAACCAAAGTTTGATAGTACCGTAGTTTATAAAGTTTAAATGGATAATTCAAAGACAGCGAACTGATTTAGCCACAATATAAACCTGACTACATGTAGATCATTCTGTGATTTAAAGATACATAAAGAAGACTTGAAAAAATTTTATACTGTCTTTTTAAAATTTAATGAGATGGTGCAAACATGGAGGTAAAATCGGATCAGATTTTTACCTCCATGGTGCAAACAAACCAAAACAACTGAAGTTGATTTTTAAAATTACTAGACTAGGCATCCATTTTCTGGCATTGAATTTAACTGATCTGTCTATTATCCTGAATTCTAACATGCTCCATGTTATAGCCGTTCGCTGATTGGTCCAGACCTCAAAACATACTGGGATTATCACACGATAATCTTCATTTGTTTGTTGTGATCCGTTTCATTCACGTGCCGAACTGATGACGTCTCATTCTTGTGACGCAGTGCTGCAAAGCTGAGCGACGATTGGTTCATTTACTGCGCAGTGGGTGGAGTTCACACAGCTGCAGCTCGTGAACGGACAACACGCGTGAGCAAACCAGTCACGAAAATCTTGCATCAAAACGGGATAAATTTGCAGAAAATTTGCCATTCTGCTTATGAAATGAGGAAATGGTTATCATTGTGCATGTTAGAATGGAGTTATTGACCTTCTTAGTGAATATTATCGTGTAATAATTTTTCGATGTTTAGTTTTAGACCTCATCAAAAAACCTCGCGCTCGGTTTTTTGATTGACGGTCTAAAACTAAACATCGAAAAATTATTACACGATAATATTCACTAAGGCGGTCATTAACTCCTAAACAAGTGTCCCACATTAGGGCAGCACAGAAACATTTCAAATGCTTGCCCCATCAACAAAAGTCTGGCGTACTGCATTTACATGATTTAGGTCAAACGACACGTTATGGGCAAATCCATTCTTTCAATAAGGGTGGTCAAGTCAAACTGTTTGGCACTTATTTGCAGCCTTCAATAACCAAACATGGTAAACTTATGTATCTGTCTAGAGTCCGCATTATCCTGTCAAAAGTGAGCCAGCTGCCTTCGCGCAATAGTTTACAAAATTGTGCGCCTTTTCAAGCAGAATTCTCTAATTCATTTCATTTTATGAGTTTATGGTCGCCAAGGACTAGCTGCAGTTATGACAATTGCTTGTCTTCAATCGTGTAATTATTTTGGCATTGTCTTTTCATCTCTCTTTTTTTAATTTCTCTTTTGAATCTAACCCTGGAGTTGTACTGGACTTTTAGTCTGAATATTTGACAAATTTCACATCAAATCTTTTGAAAAAGTTGAAATTCCCACGCAAAAATTATAATGTAAGATATTGAAAGGGAAGTCTGGTCCAGATCCAAGTGTTTTTTAATTAGCGTAGCTGAAACGTTTCAAAACTTGCATACTTAAATTGGACATCATTTGCAAGCCAGGAACTGATACATCGTGATTCGATTTCATTCAAAATAAATTACTAAGTTTGTAATTTTAAAAATTAATTTGAATTGCCTTGTGTAATCTTGTATTGTTGACATCCACAATGTGACATAATGTGCTGAAAATAGATGGTATCTTAGACCTTGGTAAATTAAGAACATAAAACTGAAGATGTTAAATTATCTGTTTGTTGTCCCCCGCTACTTAGTAGGGGGGGATATTAGAAACACCGGTGTCCGTAATTCCGTAATTCCGTAAGATTTTCTTGTCCGGACAATAACTCGTGAACGATTTAACCGATCAACTTCAAACTTGGGGTGTGCCTTGACATTGGCGAGAGGACGGTTGGGATTGTTTTTCAGCAATGTGCGTAATCCAATATGGCCGCCGTCAGCCATTTTGGATTATAAGCAGTACGATCTTAGATTTTCTTGTCCGGACAATAACTCGTGAACGATTTAACCGATCAACTTCAAACTTGGGGTGTGCCTTGACATTGGTGAGAGGACGGTTGGGATTGTTTTTCAGCAATGTGCGTAATCAAATATGGCCGCCGTCAGCCATTTTGGATTATGAGCAGTTCGATCTTAGATTTTCTTGTCCGGACAATAACTCGTGGACGATTTAACCGATCAACTTCAAACTTGGGGTATGCCTTGACATTGGTGAGAGGATGGTTGGGATTGTTTTTCAGCAATATGCGTAATCTAATATGGCCGCCATCAGCCATTTTGGATTATAAGCAGTACGATCTTAGATTTTCTTGTCCGGACAATAACTCATTCATGAGCGATTTAACCGATCAACTTCAAACTTTGTGTGTGCCTTGACATTGGTGAGAGGACGGTTGTGATTGTTTTTCAGCAATGTGCGTAATCTAATATGGCCGCCGTCAGCCATATTGGATTATAAGCAGTTGGATCTTGTCCGGACAACAACTCGAGAACGATTCAACCGATCTACTTCATATGTGGGGAGTGCCTTGACATTGTTGAGAGGAGGATTAGGATTGTTTTTCAAGGACGTGCTTGATCCAATATGGCCACCATCAGCCATACTGGATTTCATTGGATTTTAAGCAGTTTGATCTTGTCCGGACAATAACTGGAGTACGATTCAACTGATCTACTTCAAACTTGGGGAGTGCCTTGACATCGGTGAGAGGACGGTTTGGATTTTTTTTCAGCGATGTGCATAATCCAATATGGCCACCGTCAGCCATATTGGATTATAAGCAGTTGGATCTTAGATTTTCTTGTCCGGACAATAACTCGTGAACGATTTAATCGATCAACTTCAAATTTGGGGTGTGCCTTGACATTGGTGAGAGGACGGTTGGGATTGTTTTCCAGCAATGTGCGTAATCTAATATGGCCGCCGTCAGCCATATTGGATTGTAAGCAGTTGAATCTTGTCTGGACAATAACTCGAGAACGATTCAACCGATCTACTTCATACCTGGGGAGTGCCTTGACATTGTTGAGAGGAGGATTAGGATTGTTTTTCAAGGACGTGCTTAATCCAATATGGCCACCATCGGCCATACTGGATTTCATTGGATTTTAAGCAGTTTGATCTTGTCCGGACAATAGCTGGAGTACGATTCAACTGATCTACTTCAAACTTGGGGAGTCCCTTGACCTTAGTGAGAGAACAGTCATGTATTATGTTTTATGGATGTGCATAATCCAATATGGGTGCCATCTGCTGTATTAGATTATGTTAAGCTCATCAGCGATATCTCCATTTTCAAATCATACTCTTATCAATGATATGAGATATCATCGACCCCAAAAAATCGACCATAGAGGTCCATGGCCCCCGCAGCAGCAGCGCCAGTTATGGTGGATGTAATAGCGGTATTGACAGGCTCCATTGATGGTCGTATGAAAATTTGTTATATACATTACTCATGGCGGTTGCAAAATTAGAAATAAACTCAATAGAAGTCTGTCGGCCGGCGACAAAAACGTAAAAATACTCAATTCAGGTGAAAAAAATATTGAATTTTCAGTATCCGGTGGCAAAAATTTGGACTTCTATGAAACCCTGTAAAGCCCCATAGATCAGTCTTATACTGAAGTACAAGTTGAGAAAAGACCATATCCAAAAACATCAGATATTTCAACTGTGTTTTTTTTTATATAAATCGTTTTTCGAATGAACAGAAGAATCAGAAATAACACGATTTTCGATGAATTTTAGGGTTAAGTCAAAAATATACTCTTAAAATACATGGTATACAAAAAATGAACACTGAATATTCAATGTATTTGATTATATGTGTTACTGATTAAAATTAGCCACATGAAATGGGCTATTAGAATTCTCGGCAATATAGAGAAAATGTCAAAATCTCATGTTAAAAGATTGGAAAAAATCCTCAAATTCATAGTGTAGGTGAGATGAAAATCAAATGTACATTGATTTTTTTTTTCAAATAGCAGAACGTCTAGCTGTTGATGACAGTTTTAAGGGAAATAGTTCGTCCAATATTGATTTTTAATTGCTATGAATGCTCACTTGCCTATAAATTTTGGTTTGTGGCATATATCATGTAACTTATCCCTTTAAGACAGCATATAATGAGATATATTAGAGTATTTTAATTTTATACTCCAAGCACCATTAAATAGCTTCAGAAATGGAACATAAGTGATTTTTACTTAATTAGTTTGTTAATTATAATTAATTATAAGTAATTATACTTGGTTAATTGTTATTCATATATGACCTAATTTATTTTCATTGTTAAATATTGCTTCTCGATCAATACATGTATTTCATGTATAATGATTTGTGTTGATTATTTTTGTTTGTGTGTACAGAGGTCTGATGATATGGAGAGGATGGTATGGGAGCTCCAGGAGAAGGTGATAGTTCTACAACAGGACAAGCTGGCCCTGGAGGAGAGACTGTCCTCTTCTGATCATGGACGGGTCATCATCTTAGCTGAGGACACAGAGGTCCAGGAACAACTGGACAAACTCCAGGTCAATATTCTCTAATAATTCTATCACAGGACACAGGGCATTTTCTCATCCCAAACTACTGGGATGATCAAATATTCCTATGAAGTAGGCTACCATCTGCAAATTGTCCGGTAGTCAGTCAGTGAGTCCATCTGAATCCTTTCGTCGACAAAATAAGGAGAACTGTTGACATTAGAACCTTGATTTTTTGCATGAAGGTGCATATAAAGGGACTGTTATCAGCAAGTTCTGAGCTGACCTACTTTTGATGAAAATTCCCGGTGATTTTTGATGAAAACCACTGGTGATTCTGACTTGGGCAGTGCCCATCTTAATATAGGCAGGATTTTAACTTGGGGCAGGGGGATTTCCAAGAGTTCAGTGAGTGTCGGAGTCTACCCTACATCATAGGTCCTGTGACGTTAATCACACTGCTTATGTATTAGAATTGAAGTTAACAAAAGGATACAGGAGAATATATATGTACATGTACTTTAGACTCCTAAATTTAGGTGATGATTCAAAGCCTAGGGCTCAATGAAACTAATAGTGGTTAACATATATCACTTCAATATCAAAGTAGTGTGATCAATTTTACATTTCATCCCTGTTTTTCCATTCTAAGTTGATGCCATTGGTCATGTTGGTAGTATCGCAGCCAGAAAATGAATCTCAGCTTCATTTATAAACAAAAAAACCCCATTTTGTCGTGGATTTTTTGCGTGATAATGTATATCTGTTGTTTTTATACGCCCGCCAAAAGGCGGACGTATTATGTGATGGCGGTGTCCGTCCGTCCGTCCGTCCGTGTCCGGTCTATATCTGGGACAGTTTTCTATCTACAGTTCTAATTTTTGGTGAGTGGATACCCTACGGGGAGACGGTGTGTCACGTACCAAAATGAAGGTCAAGGTCAGAGGTCAAAGGTCACTGGCCTAAAAAACAGGAAATCACTGAAGTGTTCGTGTCCGGTCTATATCTGTGAATGTTTTCTATCGACAGTTGCAATTTTTTGTGAGTGGATACGCTACGTGGAGACGATGTGTCGCGTACCAAAATTGAGGTCGATGTCTGAGGTCAAAGGTCACTGTTGCCTAAAATCAGGAAATCATTGATCATTGACAGTTTTCTATCTACAGTTCTAATTTTTGGTGAGTGAATGCCCTAGGGGGGAATGATGTGTTGCATACCAAATGTAGGTCGAGGTCAGAGGTCAAAGGTCAGAGAGACCGAAAAATCAGGAAATCATTAAAAATTTCAAATTTTTTGTGAGTGGATTCAGTAGGGAGAAATGAAGTGTCGCATACCAAAATATAGGTCAAGGTCAAAGGTCACTGTGACCCAAAAATCAGGAAATAATTAAAACTAACATTTTTTTGTGTCAGTAGATACATTAGGGGGACACGATGTGTCACATACCAAAATGTAGGTCAAAGGTCACTGTGACCCAAAAATCGTGAAATTGTTAAAAATCATGATTTTTTGTGTCCATTGAGAAATTATGGGGAGATGGTTTGTCATGTACCAAAATTTAGGTCAAGGTCAATAGTCAAGGTCACTGACCCCAGAATCAAGAAATCTTCGAATTTTTTTTTTTTTTGGTCAGTAGATACATTAGGGGGGCATGATGTGTCACGCACCAAAATGTAGGTCAAGGCCGAACGTCAAGGTCACTGTGACCCCCAAAATCATGAAATTCATAAAAATCATGAATTTTTGTGCCCACTGATACATTGACAGAAGACGATGTGTCGTGTACCAAAATTTAGGTCAACGGTCAAGGTCACTGACTCCAAAATCAGCAAATCATTGAGTCACATTTTCATATGACTGTCGAAGACGAGGTCATGTAATGCGATGTTTCTTTCTGTCCATTCATCCATTAACATGTGTTGTCCATGCGATATCTCTAGTTTCAAGGTATGGAGTGGTATCAAATACCTTACTCGCATGGTGAAGAGGAGCCATACATCAATTTATCAAAGGTCAAGGTCAAGGCCATACATCAATTTATCAAAGGTCAAGGTCACAGTCCCCCAAAACTGAATCAAGTTTAGCTGACTATATGTGTTAGGTTTGAATATTCAGAGGTCTCTCCCCTAATGTATACAGCATTTGTCCTGTGGTGTTGTCTCCCATGTTTGAAACAACTACATTTAGTTGAACTGTTGTGAAATAAAAACCATACATTTACTAATTTAACGGGGAGAGGGGTCCTTTATGAACTTCATACCTGTTTATCAACTCAAGAACAATAGTTTACTTCATCACTTTCTTCTTCCTTCATGAAAAATTCTCTCGTCTGAAAGAAATCCGTTTGCAGGAAAACTACTACTTTCTTGTGTTGTTGTCGATTTCAGTGTTGGATATGTGACCTCTCGGTTCTTGCTCCACGGTCAACTAGTTTCCAAGAGTTAAGCTCATTTTAGTTTATCATTCAATTTTAGATGTGATATATGTTACATTCTCAGAAGCACAAAATTGCAGACCTTTCTCTGGATTGCTAGCTACCGATTGGAATCAAGGCTATTAAGCAACCTTGAAATTTGGACCAATGTAATTCCAGATATACGGGCGTATATTGAAGCCCCTTGGGCTCTTGTTATACTTGTGTTCAGTGGAACGAAATTACCTAAAAATTATATATTACATTCATGTAACTTAACTAATTCATTTTATGTAATCTTCCATTTTACGCAAAATGAGAAGTGATAAAATAACTGAAATGACTGCAATACACTAGGAATGAATAAATCTATTCAGCACAATTGTGTTGAAATTTTCTGTGGAAGAAATTTGACAGCATGGCTAACAACATGCATGTCTTTTGTAGGAAAAAGTGACAGTCCACGAAAAAGCTGAAACCGAACTCATGGAGAAAAATTTGAAGCTGGAAAAAGAGATTTACAAATCAAGACTTATGAACAATGAATTATCTGGTGAGGTTGATACGCTTAAGGTAAAAATTGAGAATCTTAAGAAGGAACTGGAGAGTGTTAAACACAGGAACAGTAACCATGGTAATAGTGTTATAGAATCTGAGCACTCTCCTGTAACCATCATGTTAAACAATGGTGATGTGAGACATTCAGACAACTTGTCCAATCTCAGGGCACAAATTGTGAATTTACAAACACAGCTAGAAGACAAGACCGCTGAACTGGACCACATGCAGAAATTACTTCTAGATGAAGATGTCTTGGAGCAGATCAGGCAACTCGGCAAAGAAATGGGAGTGATTAAAGAAGAGAACATTATGTTACGATCACAGCTCCGTGATAAAGAAAGTCCCCAACAGCAGCATAATGTAGAAAGAATGGAGGCAGATATCCTCGAAACCAAAGCCTTTACTTCCGAAAAAAAGGATTATGATGAACTTAGCCACGATCTTGAGGATGCCAAGGATACTATTCAACAACTGCGTACAAAGTTACGACTGGCTGAAGACACGATCAATGACTTGGAGTCGAGTGAGGGAGAACTGCGTGATAATCTGGATGCTACAGAGAGGAAGGAGAACGACCATCGAAAGAAGATCAACAATCTACAGAAGACGATCCAAAGTTTACGTGATCAACTGACTGACAAAGAAATGATCGAGGAAGGACTACTGGAAAAGGTTTGTCTACTTAGACCAACTGTTAGAAAATGTCCTTCCCTATTCCTGTGGATGGGTCAAACCTTATTCATTTTGAGGTCAAAAGGTCAAGGTCACTGTGGTTGAAAAAAAAAGTAAATCGTGGAAAATTGTTATGTTTATGGTACAAAAGTACAGTTGAGAGATGTGGATTGTGATGTTAGTCTGTAAGTACAGTTGAGAGATGTGGATTGTGATGTTAGTCTGTAAGTACAGTTCAGAGATGTGGATTGTGATGTTAGTCTGTAAGTACAGTTCAGAGATGTGGATTGTGATGTTAGTCTGTAAGTACAGTTCAGAGATGTGGATTGTGATGTTAGTCTGTAAGTACAGTTCAGAGATGTGGATTGTGATGTTAGTCTGTAAGTACAGTTGAGAGATGTGGATTGTGATGTTAGTCTGTAAGTACAGTTCAGAGATGTGGATTGTGATGTTAGTCTGTAAGTACAGTTGAGAGATGTGGATTGTGATGTTAGTCTGTAAGTACAGTTCAGAGATGTGGATTGTGATGTTAGTCTGTAAGTACAGTTCAGAGATGTGGATTGTGATGTTAGTCTGTAAGTACAGTTCAGAGATGTGGATTGTGATGTTAGTCTGTAAGTACAGTTCAGAGATGTGGATTGTGATGTTAGTCTGTAAGTACAGTTCAGAGATGTGGATTGTGATGGCAATGAAGAAGCATATTGATTTTGACCCCTTGGTCGATCAATTTTGGCTGAAGGGTATTGTCAGCTTGGTCCATCCATCGGTCTGCTCATTGTGCTTGTTAACGCAATATCTCTCGAAGGGTTATAGCCAGGCTTTCTAAATTCATACAACATATACAACTGGTGATGGGTCAGAAGTCGAGTGAAGTTGACCGACCTTGACCTATTTTGTCTAGATCAAATGTGATTATTGGTGATACCCTTTGAAGAATTACATACCACAGGCTCTCCAATTTCATACTACATATGTAAGTGGTGATTGACCAGAAGCCTTGCTCATTTGACTGACCTTGACCTATTGTATCAGGTCAAATTTCTAGCTAATATTGCAGTATCCTGTGGGATCATGGGGTTCTTTTGGGGTTTGTCATCATGTTCGAACATCCGTCCATTTGTTTTCTCATTGCCACCATATCTTAAGAATAACATGCATGGTGTTGTGTGTTGCCACCAAGTACTTGTTCATTAACCAAGGCTCTATTTGCCTAAATCAAGGCCTTATTTGAATACACCCAAGGCTGAGGTGTTCTCAATGCTTCGCATGGTTCATGTGCTCGAAGGGTATTGTCGTCGTCTGTCCACCTTTCTTGTGGACACCATATCTCAAGAAGGGTTATAGCCAGGCATTTTAAATTCATACCACATGTGCAGCTGGTGATGGTTAGAAGCCTATTGAAAATGACCAACTTTGACCTATTTTATCAAGGTCAAATTCTGGTATTTGCAGTATTAAAGCTTGGATCTCCCAATAATATTACATACATGTATGCAACTTGTTATTGACTAGAAGACTATCCCAGTTGACTGACAGTGACCGTAACCTATTTTTTGAAGATCATATAATGTTATGATATAACATGAAGAAATAAAGCTGGGCATTCCAAATTAATACTATGTATACATCTGGCAATGATTCAGAAGTGTATTGAAGATGACTGACCTTGACTTATTTTGTCTAGGTCGGAGTCGATTTAGATGTCGGAGTCGATGAAGTAATATACATACATTTTCTGAATTTATAACACATATACAAGTGATGATTGAAGTCTGTTGAATATGACTGACCTTGACCTATTTTCTGAATATCAATTTTAATGCATTCAGTCTAAGGTCTCCAAATTCATGTTTCACATGCAATAAAGTGAGAATAGACCAGAAACTGTATTCTGTTGAAGATGATTGATCTTGATATATTTTTCTAAGATCAATTACTTGATTGTAGTAGGAAGAGCTGTATAGAAGAGTACATTCAGAGCTAGGAGCCTCCTCACAAAATCTCCCATCAATTGAGGCCTTGGCAAAAGCTGACATGGCACAACATGTTACATCTTATGTATTTATTGTATGACAGAACTACAGTCAACCCTAATAGATCACATTTTTGTTAACCAAGTGGTCAAAGTTCTAAAATTACACCTTATGCAATGCATGTTTGCTGAATGTAGACAATAACTGATAGCCAATGGGTATTGGGGCTCATTGGGCTATTTTATTAATTTTATGAAAGCCCTGGCATATTATAGACTCAAGGTCAGTCTATTGGTCAAGGGAGATAGCTTTGCTGAAAATAATTGTTGAAACGCATTGTTCAGAATGTGCTGACCAGAACCAAGACGCGGTTTTGCCTAATTGTAGCCTGAACTGGAGTTTTTCTTGGCTATCCCTTGTTGAATTCACTAGCTATCTGGTTGCACAGTATCATTGTTAGTATATAATTTTCCTTTTCTTCGTTTTATTTTACTGCAGATGAAATTTTTGGAAGATCATGAGAGGAAGAATGCTTCACAGATTTCTGAGCTGAAATCAAACGAGAAATCTCTCCGACATCGCCTCGATCTGAAAGATGAACTCGAACATGAACTTGACCTTGTGACCTCTCTGGAGGAGAAGGTCGCAGCTCTGAAAGCAGAGAATGATGACCTTCAAGCCAAGGTGAACGACCTTGAGGAGAGTGAAGACACCTTGAAACAGAACTGGAAAGCTGTTGCGGAAGAAGATACAGGCAGGATTGTTAACTTGGAGGAGAAAGTGAGAACTTTAGAATTAACGAACCAAGAACTGAAGAACAAACTGAGACAGGATGAGGCTGATGCTGCCTTAATTGATGAAATGCAGCGGTCACCTGGCCAGTTTGTCAGTTACAATTCAGGGATTTCAAAATCATTAAGTTCAAACTTGGACCAGTTAGGAAAAACTAGTACATACACTTCTCCAACAGAGCTCGGTCAAAAAGTCGAACAGTTGGAGAACCAGTTACAACTAGTGATAGAAGAGAAAAATTCCAAAATAGAATCTCTCCAGGAAAAGTTGGACGTGTTGCGTGAGACAGAGATCAAACTCAGTGAAACAGTATTCGAAATGGAACAAGAAGAAAAACATTTGCGTGCTAAGTTAGCTCTGTATGAAAACTCTGTTGTGACAGTGGAAAACATGGCACGGTACGAAGACAAACTAAAAGAAATGCAGAGCTCAGAGCACAATCTGTTGGATCGTATGAGCTCGTTAGAAAATCGTGAGGATGATCTGAAGGACAGATTGGAGGAAAGTCAGGCTCGCTATCAGTCTCAAATTGATAAATTAGAGAGGAATATTTCTGATTACCAAAAACTTGAAGAAAATCTTCTCGATAAAATTCAAGATCTGGAAACTGGGAAGAAAGATTTAGAGAAAAAGTTAAGGCAGTCCCGGGGTAGTGGGAAGTCAAAAACACAGGATGTGGATCAGATTAATGATCTCAAGTCCAGAGTGAAAGATCTGAGATTACAAACTGGGTCGTTAGAAAAACAAAATCTAGACCTAAGACAAAGGACTTCAGAGCTTGAATCTGAGAATGCTAGAACTAGTGCAAAATGTGAGGAATATAAAAAACGGGTCTCAAACGTGGAATATTTGGAGAGGAAAGTGGAAGTGCTTCAGGACGCTGAACAGAAATTGACTGACAAGGTGATGGAGTTAGAGGAGTTAAATATCAAACTAAGAGAGGACTTAGAAAGAAGTCACAGTGCTTCCATGAAGAGTGGAGAGGGCAGTGGCCCGAGTCAGTCAGCATTGTTTGAGAACAATCAACAATTGGAGGAGGAAAACCAAAATCTCAGATTACAAATTCAGAGGCAATCAAAGACACAGCTTGATGCTGAGGGTTTGCGTGAAAAAGTGACATTGTTGGAAAGGGCCGAGGACAAGTTGATGGAACGTGTGATGGATTTGGAGGAAGGAGAAGAACGACTTCTCAAACAGCTGGCTAAGGCACAGAAAGCAGCATCGGTACTTCCCGACCTTCAAGATCAGTTAGACAGTACCGAGGATGAAACCGACGGTCTTCGCCGAGAAATACACGAACTCAAAGAGAATTGTGAGCGACTGACCAAAAAACTGAGATTGTCTGAGAAATCACATGAAGAGGACAAGCTGAAAATTTCGATTCTGCTCGCTGCGGAAGATAATCTTACAGTCACATTGACAGAAAAGCAACAGAGAGAAATGGAACTGGAGGAGGAGCTGGAAGCAGCTGAAGAAAAAGTTGAAGAACTGGAGGGAAAAGTCGATGATTTGCAGAACACGGTTGAAGATCTTCAGAAACAGATGTTTGAGTTGAGTGATACAGCTGATGTGAGAACAAAGAAAGAACTGGAAACAAAAGTAGAGGAACTGCAGACAGAATTAGAGGATACTCAGGACAAACTGGAAGAACTGCAGACAGAATATGAGCAGAAGATTGAGGATTTGGAAGATAGTGAATCAAAGATACTTGGGGAATATGAAGATAAAATAAAAACTTTAGAAGAAAATGAGAGAACTGTAAGGGAAACCATTCAGCAAGAGACTGCAGTAAAAGTTGCTTCTCTTCATTCAAAGATAGATGATGTCAGTGCTCAGTTAGAGAAACAGTTGGAAGTCAATAGAAAACGGGAGGAATCCATTCAAACACTTACGACTGAGAACTTAGATCTGCGTAGAACTGTTCACCAGTTGGAAACAAAAATCCAATCAATGCAATCTGTGATATCACAACAAACTGAATATTCCGAAGTTCAGAGAACTAGTTCTGATAGGGTTAATACACCAGCTCCACCTGAGGATTCCCTGCATTCTGGTGGAGTTGATAGTGAGGTGGTTCCTCACACCTTCCATAGTACATTCTCCTTCACATTCCAAGGTGCTAATTCATCTATAGAGTCTTCCAGTGACCAACCAAGCAAAGCTGATAAAATAGTGTTGGAGACCTCGGAAACAGAGAGTCAGTCTCATACCAACAATATTGATGTTTCCCAGGAACTGAGTTTTGAAAAGTTCTTCGAGGAAAGAGAAAGTTTGCTTCAAGAAATTGAAACTCTTAAAAATCTTCTAGAAAAACAAAAGGACGAAGTGAATAGAATTAGATCTATTACCATAGAGGAGACCAAATCTGAGTTCACTACTAAAGAAATAGTGTACAGAGCTAAGATTGATAGGTTACAGTCGAAGCTGGACAAAGATTCTAGTGCTAGTGTTAGTGGTGGGAGAATCTCTGACTCAACATCCTCTCTCAGCCTGGATGAAGTTGAGGAACTGAAGAGACGAGAAATCCTGTACTGTAGAACAATAGAGGAGATGAAGTCTAATTTCAGACAACTCCGAGAATCAGCTCAGTGTGAACGTAGTCCAGTTGTTAAAGTCCCTGGGAGAACTTACACCGAAATGTCTTCATCAGAACTACTGGAAGTCATTCAGACTTTGGAAACAGAAAATTGTCGTTTGGAGAGCAATCTACAGGACTTTGATGAGAGGTTCATTACGTTCAGAACAGCTGTGGAGGATATTACCTCATGTCTCAAAGATGAAGTTGTTGATAGTAGTCCCACAAGTAGACAACCACAGAACGTTCAGGTGAATATTTTCTTCTCATCATGCTCATTACACTATATTCTGCAATTGTAAATTACAGCCAAAGAAATTATTACAGAGGTTGATATCCTTGTCCAACAGTATAATAATGATCGTGGAATTATGTCTCCCCCAACTCTGTTGGGAAAGAATCTAGTGTTCGTGCTGTCTGTCTGTCTGTACGTCTGTCCGTCCCCTTTTCTTGTCTGCAAGATATCTTGAGAATTACTGGACGGAATTTCACCAAACTTGGATGGAAGCTTTACTGGGATAGTCCCCTCAGTTGATTAGGCGTTGGTGTGTGTGTGTGCATCATCCATGTCCGGTGTCCGTCCGTCCGTCCATCTACTTGTACATTGTATATATATCAGGCCTTGTCTGCAAGATATCTGGAGAACTACATGTACTAGACAGAATTTCACCAAACTTGGATGGAAGCTTCATTGGGATAGCCCCCTCATTTGATTAGGTTTTGGTATGTGTGCGTACATGCGTGATCTCCTTGTGCATGTATATACAGGCTTTGTCTGCAAGATATCTGGAGAACTACTGGACGGAAATTCACCAAACTTGGATGAAAGCTTCACTGGGATAGCCCCCTCATCTGATTAGGTCTTGGTGTGTGTGTCTGTGTGCATTTGTCTGTGTCCGGTGTCCATCCTCAACCGTCCATCTACTTGCACATGAAAATGTATATATACAGGCCTTGTCTGCAAGATATCTGAAGAACTACTGGACAGAATTTCACCAAACTTGGACGGAAGGTTCATTGGGATAGCCCCCCATTTGAATAGGTTTTGGTGTGTGTTTGCATTCATCCGTGTCTGTTATCCATCCATCCGTCCATCTACATGTACTTGTACGTGTATACACAGACCTTGTAAGCAAGATACCTGGAGAGCTACTTGACGGAATTTCAAGGCCTTGTGATCTAATTAGGTGTGAGTGCTTGCGTGGATCCATGCAAAATGAGCTTCGGTCTGTCTGTCCAATTTTTGTTCACTCCATATCTTGGAAACTACTGAAGGCAGATGCATGAAACTTCTATACAGTACAGCATGTATATTATAGGTGTGCCTCTTTTATGTTTTGCATCTTTCCTATAATGTGATCAGTTTAGAAATGATTGATGCTTCACAATTACATGTATTTGACATTGGTTGGACGCTGTAGGTGTCGGCAATCCACCCATTGCTAAATAAATCCTGACTCCTCACTGGACTACTGTAACAATGAAAATAGCCTCTTCGCAATTAACAGTTTGTTTACAATTAGGACACTTATTGCTATATTCATTTTATAGCACTTCCCCTTAAATAATGTGCCCACTGAAGACAAGGTGGGAGGTTGGGGAAGACGTATGTTTTTGCTTAGAAAAACAACCAGCAAAGGCTTCATGACAGAGCGGTAACTCAAAGGTCAAAGCGGAACCTCTAGATCAGTATTGCTAATGGTTGTAGAGTGTACTTTTCCATTGTCAGTTTGAACCTACTTGTAGTATTCAACTCTGCCATATAGGTGAATTGGTAATGTACAAGTCTCAGACAGAAATGTGTATCTTTTTTTTATATTTTTTTTTTTATCTATTCTCAGTAAAAATTCATTTGTAAACATGTTAAAGTTTTACAGATGTGAAGCATCATTACATCTGCTATGTGTAAAAATAAATTATTACTCATATTTTATATACTTTTATACCATTTGATTGATAGTTGATAGTCACATACAACATCTCGCCAACGGGAGGTGGTTCTCTCTGGGCACTCAAGCTTCCTTTACCATTCAAACTGGCTGTCATTGTATGAACGAAATATTCTTGAGTGTGACATTAAATCAAACTCGGCTCGTGTACATCCAATCACCAGTGTTCGAAACTTTTATGAAAGAGACAAATGTGGAGAAGGAGTTCACATCCCAGAAATATCCTGTATGGGGCACACAATGCAATTTTATATGGTACAGGTTGTATATGACGAAGATTAAGGAATGTCATGTGTGACTATAAACCTGAGGTATTATTGATAGGAACAGTTGTGGATATATGATATCATGACTACAGTTATGTTCACTATTACAGAATTCCGCCGCATTACAGAAAAAGTTTGCTGATTTGGTCGACTCCGAGGCAGAACTGAGGGACCGTTTGAATTTCCTAAGGATAACTGGTGAATATTCCAGGTATGCAAATGATAATTAAAATTTTACTAATTAAATTTAATGATTTTCAGAAAATTATAAACTAGATATGTTGTATTTCAAGTTCATGATGTCATCTGTTTTTCATTTGTTTGGCATGTTGTTCTGTCTGTGTAACCTGTCCAGTGAGCGTTAAGTACCTGACATAAATGTCTGATAGGTAATGCATGTTGTGGTTAATGACTACACAGGTGTGTTTAAAGATCTTTTTTGGTGATAAAAAGGTAATTAATTCACCTTTACTGTGAACTGGAGAAAAGGGAATAAACTCTGTTATGGGTCTGCTTTGGGCCAGGGGGTAACATTCTGTGGTTGGATCTTCATTTCTTCTCCTGATTTGTAAGAGCTGATATCTAACATAACAGCAGCTCTTCTAGTCGGCCATTACTGAACGGAGAAAAACTTTCTAGTCTACTAATCAGAACAATTGACACACTAGAAATTCATGTATATAATCCCCCATATGAGCCTCACTATCCACATCTATTTGACACTCAGCCAGTGTACAGTAATTGCAGGTTACCATTATTGGTTATTAATGTGCATATATAATGAGTTATAAATACAGACCTGAGTGACCCTAATTTGCATACATGTGCCGTCATAACTTAGATGTTAAGACTAATTTATCCCTGTTTATTATAGATCATGATAATGAAATGGTATATTTTGACACCAGTTTAACATGCCCAGATATTTTTTTTAAGTATTTATTAATTGATCATCACAGCATTTGATTGGTTGCATAGATTGTTCATGTCACTTCTAGGTAATTTGGCCCCTGTTTTGTTTGCTGTTAAACATTTTCATGTAGCGGTTGGTCTAACCCTTTGTTTCTGAGGAGCACAGATTTTTCTTTAACAGTTGTTCAGATTTAGCAAGGTAAATTTGAATTTGGAACAATATTTTTTTTTTCGTTTGTTCATGATTGGAAAATCATGTTTTTGTATCTGTGACTAGGTTTCTTATATTCGCAGGTATGTATTGTATTATGCATTCATCACATTTCGGGCTTGTCTGTCCCTTTATTGAGGCCCATATTTTCATTTATTTTGTCCTTCAGTATACTGAACATGGTTTCCTGGTTTTATCTGCTTTGTTGGATATCAGCCTCTTTTATCATCAGAGTTTGTAAGCATCTAAACTGTCGGTGAGATTTAGAATGAATCCAGTATTCCTTGTAAAATAATGAACAAGTCTGAGGCTTACCTGTTGACATGGTTGACAAGGACATGTAGCAGGGTTTCATCTAGCAGTGATTTGGTGCCAAAATTGTCCCCTTAACAAAAATCAAAGCACAAAAATCTTCACAAAAAATATAATAATAAATAGCATTTTTTTGGCATAATTGGTATTTTATTTTGTTTTAAAAGATGAAAGTGAACCTTGATCTGGGGTTCTCAGGTGCTGGATAATGGCTCTGATAGCATATCTGAGCATCTAAGGGTCTTTGGTGCCAGACTTTGGCGCTGTGTGTGGCTCAATTTATTTTTCACAAGAAATAGGACCTCTATTCTAATTTAACGTCTTGTTTAGCACTGACATCCTAAGTCCGCTCCGCTTAGTAACCATGGATTCTGATTGGCCCAGAGCACAAAGGTGCATGCCACATTCTGATTGGCCGAGAGCACAAAGGTGCATGCCACATTTTAGCTCCAATGCAGTCAGAGAGTATTTTTGACAGTAGAAGGAATACAATCTGATGCCATGAGAATGCATGTGGATGTATGTGTTTAATCAGTGATAACTGGTCTACAGTTGGTAAATAGTCATCAAATTAGGCTTACCATAATGAATATCTTGACAACTTCAGGTTGAAGCTATATGTCAGATATTGCTAGTAAGAAACACAATTCAACTGTCATAAGAAATTTACAGGCGAGACTGACTGGTTCACACCTTTCTGCACACTCCCTCTGAGGCTGATATCATCCAATAAGGCATCTGAGATATTTCATATTTACAATCAGCTTGACATACATTTGCTGTTTTGAGTGTGCGATAATATTGACAATTTTTTCTTATCTTGCCCAAGACTGAACCATGATATGTAAATTTCATCATGTACTCACTGAGACAGGTGCACATGTACATATTGGAAGATTTCAGTTTGTGTGCGTGTAAGTCAACTAGAAACAGGGAAATATGAAATTGTATATACAATGTAATCAGAAATTCTAAATTAGCTTTTTCTAAAAGAAGAAAAAAAAAATTGTTTGTGGAAAACTGTTATGAAATATTTCAACTTCAAGTAATACCTGCAGGGCATTTTATTTTTAATCCAGCATATCAATTGTTTTCTATCTATATGCATGCGTGAATAAGATGTAGTTTATTCATGCATACGTACAATCAGGCACGAGCGTTACCTTTGTTTAACCTGAGGCAGTATATTACAGCTGCTTATAGATGTGGTTATCCAATTCAAATAACACCACCAGATAGTTAACTGTACTGTTATAAATATGGAGGATTTGAAGTATTTATTCTAATGGGTTATATGAATTTTGATGCAGGTACTGGCTCATTATTTGTATTTATATGTATAAGCACTGGTGTATATTTTGTCAGGGGTGTAATTCATGCATGTAAGTTTGAATCTACTTTCAGGTCGTCGGTAAGTTCACCATTAACAAGTCAGGAGTACGAGTCTTTGATCATGGACCTACGAGAGAAGGTGGATGTCCTGCAGGAAAAGGAAAGTCGGTAAGTCCACTTCATAGTGATAATTTTTTGACATACTACCTTATTCTTATTTTAAACACTTGTCTCACTGTACATGTACCCTATTTCTTCTAATTATTCAGACAGAAAAACTTAATTTCCGGCTACTGTGGAGAGAAATTCTGCAAACATCCTGCAAATTTCACTGGCTATGTTTTCCATTCTTGGAATAAATACATTGTAACATATCCATGCCATAGTATTCAGCCTCAGTTGACATAAAGATGTTTTCTTTTCTATTTGTAAGTCTAAACATGCTGTTCAAGAAATTAGAAGAAATAGGGTAGTAGTGTAAGTGAATTATTCATCAGGTGTATATACAAATACATGTACATTATAACAATTACAGTCTTTTCATGAGGTCAGTATGTGGTGTTGTGGACCTGAGAAAGGCTGAGTTGAATATTTTCTCAGGTTCACAAAACCGAATATTGACTGATATCAACAGACTCCAATTGTTCTGACCAGGACGTCTCATAACCTTCTTGGTAAATTGGTGAAAGACAGTAGCATAAAACATATGATAGACATTTGCTTTACTCCTCATGATCTTGGGCTATTTTCATCGTCTGAGAAGACGTACACATCAAATCGAGTCCATATCATATACTACATAACCACATAACGTAACATAAGGGTCTATTGGAGAAAGAGTAACACACAAAGTCAAATAATAGTACAGGACATAGTTAACATGACTGTATGAAGTCATTCATAGGAAATGTTTGGTTATAGTGTGTGACAATTCAACTGGACAATGAAGGAATTCTGCAATTTTGGCACAATTTTGGATAAAGGTTTTTAAAAAAAATCACTCTACGTCGTACCATTATCATAACTTGCAGAAGTAGAACACTGGGAAACTTGCGTGAATGACACATTTTCAGTTTTATTCAATCATTTGCAACTAGTCCTGTGGAGTGAGAGGACCTCAGTAACTGAGACCATATCAGTGATAACAGGTGACAAATACATACCTGTAGTATAGTAACATATTAAAATATATCTGCATGTACACAGAATAAAATAGTTGTGATTGGAGTGAGACATGTCAAAAATTATAGATATTATCTAAATATTGATTAAAGACTTAGAACAGATGTACATTGATAAAGAATAGAGAGATGACATCTAGGAATTTGTGTGGAACGCTACGTGCTGATAGTAGAATGATATGGGATATGGTGAATTTCCTACGTGCTGATAGTAGAATGATATGCGTATGGTGAATTTCCTATGTGCTGATAGTAGAATGATATGGGGTATGGTGAATTTCCTACGTGCTGATGGTAGAATGATATGGGGTATGGTGAATTCTCTACATGCTGATAGTAGAATGATATGGGGTATGGTGATTTCCCTATGTGTTGATGGTAGAATGATATGGGGTATGCTTAATTCCCTATGTGCTGATAGTAGAATGATATGGGGTATGGTGATTTCCCTACATGCTGATAGTAGAATAATATGGGATATGGTGAATTCCCTACATGTTGATAGTAAAATGGTATGGGGTATGGTGAATTCCCTACGTGCTGATAGTAGAATTATATGGGGTATGGTGAATTCCCTACGTGCTGATAGTAGAATGAAATGGGGTATGATGAATTCCCTTCGTGCTGATAGTAGAATGATATGAGGTATGGTGAATTCCCTCTATGCTGATAGTAAAATGATATGGGGTATGGTGAATTCCCTATGTGCTGACCTAAGTGCTGATAGTAGAATGATATGGGTATGGTGAATTCCCTATGTGCTGATAGTAAAATGATATGGGATATGGTGCATACCCTACGTGCTGATAGTTGAATGATATGGGGTATGGTGAATTCCCTATGTGCTGATAATAGAACGATATGGGGTATGGTGAATTCCCTAGGTGCTGATAGTTGAATGATATGGGGTATGGTGAATTCCCTACGTGCTGATAATAGAACGATATGGGGTATGGTGAATTCCCTACGTGCTGATGGTAGAATGGTATGGGGTATGGTGAATTCCCTATGTGCTGATAATAGAACGATATGGGGTATGGTGAATTCCCTATGTGCTGATAGTAGAATATGGGGTATGGTGAATTCCCTACATGCTGATAGTAGAATGATATGGGGTATGGTGAATTCCCTACATGCTGATAATAGAACGATATGGGGTATGGTGCATTCCCTACGTGCTGATAGTTGAATGATATGGGGTATGGTGAATTCCCTACGTGCTGATAATAGAACGATATGGGGCATGGTGAATTCCCTATGTGCTGATAGTAAAATGATATGGGGTATGGTGAATTCCCTACGTGCTGATAGTAGAATGATATGGGGTATGGTGAATTCCCTACATGCTGATAGTAGAATATGGGGTATGGTGAATTCCCTACGTGCTGATAGTAGAGTATGGGGTATGGTGAATTTCCTATGTGCTGATAGTAGAAGGATATGGGGTATCAGTCATTCGTTTTTGAGGCGCGCGATCGCTCGCCTAATTTCATTTCAAGGCGCGCGATTGATCGCGCACCTAGAGAAGTCCTGCTTCCCAAAACCCAATGTGTATTTTTTTGAAAATATAAGTCGATAATTCATCACGCATTCACGAAACGAAAATAGGAACTCTTTTGTGTTCGGCGGTACATTCCTTGGCTATTTGGGGAAATACAAAATCGTAATTCTAGCAGCGAAGTCGGAGAGTCCGATCGTCCCTTTGATGTGATGTTTGAAGCAGATGTTGAATATGTCGCCAACGACTATTCAGATATATTGTTTTCGAAAGCCCTAATATATATTCATGAATTATCAGTCTGTTTGATAAAACCTAGCGACGAAATCATAGCTGAACCAGAAAGATTATTCCGTACTAAGATCCGAGTAAATTTTTGTTTTACCCGCCGGTGTTAGCAGGCGCCATGTTTTGATTTGCGTGCGTTGCAATGAACTTTTAATACACTGTTTGAAACGTCACGATCGAAAGTTTTTAGGTATTCATTTTGCACAAGTTTTGATTTGATCTTATTATCAGACTTGGTATTCCAAAGCAAGTTGTCGTCCATAAAGAATTTCTGAAGAAAATCACTTCATATCCGAGGTTCCGTCTGGAAAATGGTGTATCAAATTAACATAATGATATCGCGGAGCTCTGTAAAGTTTTGCTGCTGTGGAATTTATTTGTCATAATAGCACAAAGCATGACTGGACAGACAGTGTAGACAAGGGGGCACATGTCTCCTGTATATAACTTCAGATAATTGCAATTGGGATCTCCATGAATTAAAAAAAAACATTAAATGAGGACAACAATGTAAGGGAGAATTTGCAGATTTATTTGCTGGAAATGGCTCAGAATGCATCTCCAGCAATCTAGGACCTCTGAGCTTAAGGGGCCTAGGCGGCCCCTGGACCCCGGCCTGAAGTGCTAGGATAGTAATTTCGGGAGTGCAATCACCCGCCTCACTCATTTTAGGAGTGTGATTTATAGCACTCCTCTGATTTACAGAAACGAAAGACTGGGGTATGGTGCATTCCCTACGTGCTGATAGTTGAATGATATGGGATATGGTGAAGTCCCTATGTGCTGATAGTAGAAAGATATGGGGTATGGTGAATTCCCTACATGCTGATAGTAGAATGATATGGGGTATGGTGAATTCCCTATGTGCTGATAGTAGAATGATATGAGGTATGGTGAATTCTCTATGTGCTGATAGTAGAATGATATGAGGTATGGTGAATTTTCTAGGTGCTGATAGTAGAATGATATGAGGTATGGTGAATTCTCTATGTGCTGATAGTAGAATGATATGAGGTATGGTGAATTTTCTAGGTGCTGATAGTAGAATGATATGAGGTATGGTGAATTCTCTATGTGTTGATAGTAGAATGATATGGGGTATGGTGAATTCTCTATGTGTTGATAGTAGAATGATATGGGGTATGGTGAATTCTCTATGTGCTGATAGTAGAATGATATGAGGTATGGTGAATTTTCTAGGTGCTGATAGTAGAATGATATGAGGTATGGTGAATTCTCTATGTGCTGATAGTAGAATGATATGAGGTATGGTGAATTTTCTAGGTGCTGATAGTAGAATGATATGAGGTATGGTGAATTTTCTAGGTGCTGATAGTAGAATGATATGAGGTATGGTGAATTTTCTAGGTGCTGATAGTAGAATGATATGGGGTATGGTGAATTCCCTATGTGCTGATAGTAGAATGATATGAGGTATGGTGAATTCTCTATGTGTTGATAGTAGAATGATATGAGATATGGTGAATTCTCTATGTGTTGATAGTAGAATGATATGAGGTATGATGAATTCCCATGAATTACCTTTCCATGGCAGTCCGATTCCCATCAGCACTCCCACAAAATAATTCACAGTAATCCGACAGATTCCCATAAAAGTTTAGCTTTCTGTATAGAAATGATGGCCAGGATTCCCATAGTCACAGAGGTATATTGTAAGAATCTGTTTGGGTTCCCATACATTTCAATGGAAAGCAAGGTCTGAATTCCCTAATAATTCAACCCCCACTAGAGCTATTAAATGGTAAATAAAGATTTTTGCATCTATAGATGAATATTCAAATTAATATCCATTATATTTTATTGATTATCACAAATGTTTGTGATTTGCTGACAAACTTTTAGCATTTTAATCGGCAACATGATATATCAGTCTTAATGATGAAAAAATCGTCTGATTCTGTATGCATTCCATATTTTTATGCAAATGTATGATGACCTTGTTAATATATATGCATGGTAAAACCATATTCTCATAATTAGCTAATCTCAATGGCTGAATAATGTGCTCTACTCTATAATGTGATATACCCTGTATTGATTGGGTTAAGAAAACTGACTGTGTGCTGTTACATTACTGTTTATGGAATAGAGCACCTATATACAACATGAGCAGTATTTTCACTCTAGTTGATTTTAAAGGGTAATGTTATTGATTTGTCGTTTAGTGGAGCAGTCTGAGGTGTTGGAGGTACATGGTGGTCATATAGAATGTGGCATTCCTCATATCTGTGGCTGGTTTATCGATCTTCAACTGGTGGAATGAATGTGTAACATGAATGAGGACAGTTGTAATTGTCATGAACCAGTCTCTGTATAAATGAAAGGCAACAAACTGGGTCACATATTTCTACACTTGACTATATAGTATGACTGGGTCACTTATTTGTTATCATTTGCAATGGCTGATCTTTATCGAGAGCTAGTATTTGTGTAGTTCATATGAGGACAAGGCTTGGAACTATTGAGACTAGAAGTCAAGTTTGCATTGATATGTTGTCAAAAAGTGGTTAATATTCGCAAACACTTTATTGCTGTCCTATATACAGTAAGCAATAATAGATTGACCACTTGAGATATTTAGCAGGAATGTTTTCCCTGGGCCATGGATGGAGTGACTCAAGCATGGAGCTATTCCTGTGACCACTGATCTGCAGGTTGTAATTAACCAACTAGAATGCTAAGTGCAGTTTGTTTTCGAGACAGATGGAATTCTATAGGGGTTTTTTTTCGCTGTGGCGTAACTGAACATCTTTATCAGGGAATGGATCAGTTAGATTCTATCAATCATATTTTGTGGTGTATGGTTTCACCCAAGTAGGTATGTGATTATAGCTAGCTCAGCATGCTCAGTAGAGATATCGCTTACTGGACATGCTGGATATGGCTGAAATACGCATCTGTGTTATATCATATGTATTGGTGGCGTACAATTTTTGTGAACCATATAATTTGTGTTCATAGTATCAAGTATCAAAGCTGTTTCAACTTGATTATTTTTTATGCAGATAGCTAAAATATTACGTTTGATCTTTTATGTAAGTTTCCATTATTTAGCTATCAGTATTACCAGTGATCTCCCATCTAGACGGACTTTTGTACCCAGACAGACTATTGTTCTCCTTTGTCTCTTCAGATCAAAGATTGACCAAAGTTATTGTCTTTGTAAATGAAATAGAATAAATAATGTTATCCAAATTCTGCAGGCATCTGATGCTGAAATGTGATGGATGTATCAAATATACTTAGTTATGTGGAACAGGTTATATATGTTACTAGACATTGCGTGATTCTAACTGTCAAAACAGGTGCATAAATTACCTGAATAAAGTACTTGGACAGGGAAGGTATAGATGATTCATTCTTGATACACTTGATGAAGTCCATAAGATATGCCTGTAAATATCAAGTGCCAAGTCTTTAAAGGCCAACACCAGGCTAGTACTCAACAATGTGTGTAATCTCTGATGTTGTGAGGTTTACACATATTATACCTGATCAAATACAGAGCTATTTAAATAATGGGATTAGGGGTTGAAGGGGTTAAGTTGGCCCTCTGGCTGGGTGTTAGAGGGCAGGTACATGCTTGTCCCAGGCCAGTGACACCCTGTGATAGAGGCCTGGCACAGTTTACTTGGTTAGAGCAGGTAACAGGCACCTTGATTACAGGTGAACACCTGTAAAGGTCTGGGTCTAATGTCTGTAGCTGGATCAGTAT
>JAVTVY010025507.1:0-11804 GCA_036873755.1 Hanleya hanleyi
CGAAGGTACTTCAGAAGATCCGCGAACACATGTGTGTCGTTTACCTGATTGTTCCGTGGTGGCCAGCAAGGCCGTGGTTCCCGGAACTATTGGATCTTCTGGTAGATGTACCAAGACAGCTTCCGGTATGGCACAATCTACTGCGCCAGCCCGGAACGTCGACGTTCCACAGCCAACCAGGACTGTTCCACTACCACGTGTGCAAGTGCTCAAGCAGCACTTCGCTCAGGCGGGATTTTCAGCGGAGGTTGGGCGCCGAATGGCACAATCTATTCGACCGTCCTCTTCCGCTGTATACAACTCAAAGTGGGCAATCTTCGATCTTTGGTGTGGAGAGAGGGATATTAATCCATCCTGCGCAACTATCCCTGAGATAGCAGAGTTTCTATTGTACCTGTTCAGGGATAGGGGCCTGGTGCCTGCTACGGTGGAAGGTTATAGAGCGGCCATTGCTCAACCTATTCTACTGGGTACTGGGATTAATCCCTCGACTGATCCAAACTTATCTGCACTAATCAAGTCATACAAGATAACTGGTCAGTCGGCTATTCCGAAATTACCTAAGTGGGACTTAGCCTTAGTACTTCGGCAATTGGGAGAGCCACCTTTCGAGCCAATAGAAGCTATTGAGCTAAAATATTTATCATACAAAACTTCGTTTTTGTTGGCTCTTGCTTCAGCAGCTAGGGTGTCAGAGCTGCATGCGCTCGATAGAAGGAACATCAGACACTCTAGGAACTGGAGCAAGGTAGTTCTCACAACAGTTCCTGAGTTTGTGGCCAAGAATCAAGCCCTCTACGATTCCATATCTCGAGAGTTCACAATTCCAGCCTTATCTGATTTCCTTTCGTCCGGTCTTGAATCAGACATGTTAATGTGTCCGGTTCGGGCTCTTGCGTGTTACCTGAATCGTACAGAGGAGATCAGAGTGGGAAGGAGGCATTTGTTTATCCCTTTCGATCCCAAAGCCAAACAAGAAATAAGTAAAAACACTATCTCGAGTTGGCTCAAAAATACGATTCGGCTAGCGTACTCCACGGCTACTGATAGGCAAGCCGCGCTTGTAAATGTTTCGGGTCACGAGATCAGGGCATTAGCGGCATCATGGCCTCTATGGACCAACAGATCGGTGACAGACATTATGAGGGCGTGCTACTGGAGGTCAAACACGACATTTGCCTCCTACTATCTCCGGGACATGACGTTGGCATGTAACGACCTCTATTCTATCGGCCCACTTGGGACCGCACAGCGGGTGTCCGGGGGACCGAGGCCAGCAATATAGCTACAAAAGTCCGGGCGTACAGTTGTAACCCTGCTTGCGGGTGAGTGCATTTTTTCTCTCGGCCCCTTTCAAAAAAAAGGGGGGGGCGTATATTGCATCTCAGCCTTGAAGTCAGAGTAGCAACAGAGGTTCCCTGTGTACCATAGGCATACAGGTTATTACTGTTGTATGATTTCATGGATCCTCTGTGAGGTAGAAGATCTATGATTTCTACTTTGAACTAGTCACTATGTATGGCATTTATCACTACCACGGATTGTATCAGTTTGCCCACCTACCTTACGGTGGCATTCTATGCAAAGAGTGGAAGTGAGGTAAGTTTTCAGCGCAAATAAAAAAAAAAATTCACAGGTAAATTTTCTGTTATTAAGCTAAAACTTACCTCACTTCCAGTGATGCCCACCCAGCCTCCCCGCTATGATACATCCAGACCATGTATCGCAGTGGAACAAGAAGGAAGTAGAATTGTGGGTAGCTATGCAATCAGGTGACTAGCAGGGGAGATAACTGTGTCATTTAAATTCTTACTGTGATATTTCCTGTAGACAAGAAATGCAAAGAGTGGAAGTGAGGTAAGTCTTAGCTTAATAACAGAAAATTTACTTGTAAAATTTTTTTTTTATCAAGCTGTTAGTCAACAATTTCATGTTCGGTCCAATCTCAGTCACTATTTGATGGACAAGTTTAAAGCAATGCAGATATACTTGGTATCTTGTAGATGTGTATGGTATACCTCGTTCTGATCAGTTGTGCCACATTTATTGTACCAATACCTGTAGTGGACCAAATATGTCCAACATGTAATCTGGTCAGGGTTTAGTACTTCTTGAAGAATTTTGAAACTTACTTGCTTCGTGCTTTAGTACCTATTGTCGACTATCTTGAGCTTTGATGCATGCTGTCGTAAATACTTGCCCTGGCCATAAGCCTAACTCAGAATGTTTGGAAGTATTTAGTACTGATCGACAATGTTCAAAATCCTTATTTTCATTCAGCACTTTGTATGTCACCATATACAAACAAAGTTTTTAAGGCTGATGGTCAAGTCACTGGTGCTACATCAGGTGTTAATGTGTCCTCACCAGCTGCAAGTGTTGCAATAATTTGAAGATAGCTGAATATTGCTGAATGTGACATTAAATCTAGTTCTCTCTCTCTCTCTCTCTCTCTCTCTCTCAATGCAACGTTAAATAGAATTCTCTCTCTATACTCGGTAAACATGGTAAAGTATATTGATAGTATTAGTAATCATAGTCAACTGTCACCTTGTTTATTCAACACAACAGTGAATTATGATGATAATCCTAGAACAATTTATCCCCCTGCTCATCCTACAATAAATGATCATGTTAAGGGAGGGTGTCAGTAGGTGGAATGTATTACTCATTCTTCAGAAAATGAACTACGGTTCTGATAGTAACATGTCTGCGTGGGCTAAATTCAATGGAAATTTAGTTATGGCTTGAAAAGGAGGGGATCCAAAACAGTCCGCCCTCCCTCTAATCCTGTAATTGCCCTAACTACAGTTCAGAGATTGTCGTGGGAATACAAGGAGTCATGAATGGAACTCTAGTTCCGTTAAGTACAGGCTAGGAACTGTTTCAGAATGTGAACGGTTGTCTATGCAAACACAGACAATGAAGGAATTCAGAACTGTTCCACTGGGTATGTTTAGTACAACAGAAAATTGTCACCCGGCTCATCCCACTAAATTCCCATAATACTGCTCATCCCACTCCCACAGAAACTGATCACCTGGCTAAATTTCCATATTTCTACAGAAAATTGCCACACTGCTCAATAATTCTCCAGAAAACTGTCAAACTGCCAATCAACTAAATGCTTATAATTCTTCAGAAAATAGTCCCACTGCTAATCCCACTAAATGCCCATGATAATTCTACAGAAATTGCACACTGCTCATCCCACTAATTCCCATAATTCTAAAGAACTCCCTGCTAAATTCCCATAACTGTACAGGAAATTGTCACACTGCTCATCCCACTAAATTCTCATAATAGTTCTCCAGAAAAGTCGCATTGTTCATCCCACTAAATGCCCATATTTCTACAGAAAATTGTCACACCGCTCATCCTACTAAACTCCTATAATAATTCTACAGACACTTCTTGTCCTGCTCATCCCACTCAACTCCAATGATAATTTTACAGAAAACTGTCACACTTTTCCTCCTACCAAATTCTCAAAATAATTCCACAGAAAATTGTTACACTGTTTATCCCACTATAAAATGACGCACACTCTAACCAAATGTGCATGTAGATATTTTCCGATAACAATTCTACAGAAAGTTGTTGCCCTGTTCATCCTACTAAATTCCCATAATAATTCTATTATTTTTACTAAATATTTTGTTGTTTGAAAAGGTAGGGACATTGTTGTTCTATACAAGGTCGATATAGAATAATATCTGGACAATAATTATCATTGTTGTTCATCTTATGTTAGACTATATCTACCTAGTATAATCCGTGGCGTGTCCTCCTCCTCCTCCCCCTACTCCGCTTTACTCACTGCACAGCGGGTCGCATAGGTGTGGCGCGGGATAGGGTGGGGCGAGAGACCTGGGGTTTCCACTACCGGAGATTCCATGGGCCAGGCTTACACCCTACAGTAGAATGGGTCAACTGTGCATGCGCGATGAGTAGTGCGCGATGAGTAGTATAGAAAGGGCACGCGATCTCCCTATCCCTATAGGGTGGTCTCTCACCTCTACCTAGTTATATATAATACCAGTCCTCAGACTATACCGACGTTTCAGTATAAAACTGTTCTAAAATTCTATGTTCTGTCCAGTGATCCCAGTCAGCCAACATGCTCGACCAATCACATCGTTGTTTCAAGGAACTGTCTGTGGAACATTCAAAGACTTGGTCTATCCTGTGATTGGTCCATTTAGAGAATTCATATTACCCTTGTCCAGATGGAGAATTGAGCCAATGGATAATTTAAGTGGCTCAAGAACCAAAGAGAAACTAGAGGTTCCGCTTTGACCCTTGGGTTGCCGCTCCGGCATGAAGCCTATGCTGGTTGTTTTTTTAAGCAAAAACATACGTCTCCCCCAACCTCCCACCTTGCCTTGAGTGGGCACATTATTTAAGGGAAAGTGCTATAAAATTAATGTAGAAATAAGTGTCAAGTAGTTCTCCTGATATCTTGCCGACAAGGTCTGTATATTAGATGAATGGATGGACGGACAATGGACAAGGATAAATGCACGCACAAACCAAAATCTAATCAAATGAGGGGGCTATTCCAATGAACCTTCCAAGTTTGGTGAAATTCCGTTCAGTAGTTCTCAAGATATCTTGCAGACAAGGCCTGTATATACATGTACATGAAGATGGACGGACGGACGGACGATGGACACGGATGAATGCACACACACACCAAAACCTAATCAAATGAGAGGCTATCCCAATGAAGCTTCCATCCAAGTTTGGTGAAATTCCGTCCAGTAGTTCTCAAGATATTTTGCAGACAAGGCCTGTATATACATGTACAAGTAGATGGACGGACACCGAACACGGATGAATGCACGCACACACACCAAAACCTAATCAAATGAGGGGGCTATCCCACTGAAGCTTCCGTCCAAGTTTGGTGAAATTCCGTCCAGTAGTTCTCAAGATATCTTGCAGACAAGGCCTGTATATACATGTACAAGTAGATGGATGGACGGACACCGGACATGGATGAATGCACACACACACACCAAAACCTAATCAAATGACGGGGCTATCCCACTGAAGCTTCCATCCAAGTTTGGTGAAATTCCGTCCAGTAGTTCTCAAGATATCTTGCAGACAAGGCCTACATGTACAAGTAGATGGACGGACGGACGGACACCGGACACGGATGAATGCACACACACACACCAAAACCTAATCAAATGACGGGGCTATCCCAATGAAGCGTCCATCCAAGTTTGGTGAAATTCCATCCAGTTGTTCTCAAGATATCTTGCAGACAAGGCCTGTATATACATGTACCAGTAGATGGACGGACGGACGGACACCGGACACGGATGAATGCACGCCCACACACCAAAACCTAATCAAACTAGAGGTTCCGCTTTGACCCTTGAGTTGCCGCTCCGGCATGAAGCCTATGCTGGTTGTTTTTTTGGGCAAAAACATGCGTCTCCCCCAACCTCCCACCTTGCCTTGAATGGGCACATAATTTAAGGGAAAGTGCTATAAAATGAATGTAGCAATAAGTATCTTAAACAAAGCTGCGTATCTAAAAATATTAATTACAAAGAAGCGATTTTCATTGTATATACATGTACAAGTAGATGAACGGTTGGACGGCATCGGACACGGATGAATGCATGCACACATACACTAAAACCTGATCAAATGCGGGGGCTATCCCAATGAAGCTTCCATCCAAGTTTGGTGAAATTCCATCCAATAGTTCTCAAGGTATCTTGCAGACAAAGCCTGTATATACATGTACAAGCAGATGGACGGACGGACACCGGACGAATGCAGGCACACACACCAAAACCTAATGAGGGGGCTATCCTAATGAAGCTTCCATCCAAGTATGGTGAAATTCTGTTCAGTAGTTCTCCAGATATCTTGCAGACAAGCCCTGTATATACATGTACAAGTAGACGGACGGACGGACACCGGACATGGATGAATGCACGCACACACACCAAAACCTAATCAAATGAGGGGGCTATCCCACTATAGCTTCTATCCAAGGGGAGTGAGATTCCGTCCAGTAGTTCTCAAGATATCTTGCAGACAAGGCCTGTACATACATGTACAAGTAGATGGATGGACAGACGGACACCGGACACGGATGAATGCACGCACATACACCAAAACCTAATCAAATGAGGGGGCTATCCCAATGAAGCTTCCATCCAAGTTTGGTGAAATTCTGTCCAGTAGTTCTCCAGATATCTTGCAGACAAGCCCTGTATATACATGTACAAGTAGATGGACGGACGGACAGACACCGGACATGGACGAATGCACGCACACACACCAAAACATAATCAAATGAGGGGGGCTATCCCACTGAAGCTTCCATCCAAGTGTGGTGAAATTCCGTTCAGTAGTTCTCAAGATATCTTGCAGACAAGGCCTGTATATACATGTACAAGTAGATGGACGGACGGACGGACACCGGACACGGATGAACGCATGCACACAAACCAAAACCTAGTCAAATGAGGGGGCTATCCCAATGAAGCTTTCATCCAAGTTTGGTGAAATTCCATCTAGTAGTTCTCCAGATATCTTGCAGACAAGCCCTGTATATACATGTATAAGTAGATGGACGGACGGACGGACACCGGACACGGATGAATGAACCCACATACACCAAAACCTAATCAAATGAGGGGGCTATCCCAATGAAGCTTCCATCCAAGTTTTGGTGAAATTCCATCCAGTAGTTCTCCAAATATCTTGCAGACAAGCCCTGTATATACATGTACAAGTAGATGGACGGACGGACGGACACCGGACATGGATGAATGCACGCACACACACCAAAATCTAATCAAATGAGGGGGCTATCCCACTAAAGCTTCCATCCAAGTGGAGTGAAATTCCGTCCAGTAGTTCTCAAGATATCTTGCAGACAAGGCAAGGGGACGGACAGACATCCATCCAGACATCCAGACTGACAGACAGACAGACAGACAGCACAAACACTAAATGTCTCCCCCCAACATAGTTGGGGGAGACATAATGAGGGGGCTATCCCACTGAAGCTTCTATCCAAGTTTGGTGGAATTCCGTCCAGTAGTTCTCAAGATATCTTGCAGACAAGGCGTGTATATACATGTACCAGTAGATGGACGGACGGACACCGGACACGGATGAATGCACACACACACACCAAAACCTAATCAAATGGGGAGGCTATCCCAATGAAGCTTCCATCCAAGTTTGGTGAAATTCCATCCAGTACTTCTCAAGATATCTTGCAGACAAGGTAAGGGGACGGACAGACATCCATCCAGACATCCATCCATCCATCCAACCAGACAGACAGACAGCACAAACACTAGATGTCTCCCCCCAACATAGTTGGGGGAGACATAATGAACAAACGAGTAGAGGAATAAGATGTTAATTTATTAGGATTGATTCATATGTTCCAAAACATCTGCTTGAGTTAGTTTCTAATCTTAAATGGGAAAAAACATTCTAGATAAAAGTACACTTCAGCATTTTATAAGCAAAATATAATATGTCAATGGTCAGTACATGTATCTTGTTTGACTCTCCATGCTCGATCCAACGATATCGTAGAAAAATAACTTTTAGGGCGGCAGGAAAATATGGGACAGGTGTTGATGATAAATGACCTTATTTGACGAGCCTAATAAAGGCAAAAAGTAAACAACACGTTATAATATAATTATATTCCTACATTGTGAAACACCCTGCCAGAAAATACTGGCTCGGGTGAGAATCGAACTCACGACTTATAATTTATCCCTGAATATATTATATCATAATTTATCCCTGAAGATGACTGAAATTATTAGTCGAAACATTGTATCTTCGAATATATATCCAAAATTCACTTGTTATCGTGGCGATATGCCGCGTACTTGTGAAATGGATTGAATTAGCAAGCTGTTCCCAACTGGACTCGGCAGCTCAGTTGGTAGAGCAGTGGGACGGTATCCCCTAAGTCGTGAGTTCGATTCTCACCCGAGCCAGTATTTTCTGGCAGGGTGTTTCACAATGTAGGAATATAATTATATTATAATTTATCCCTGAAGGTGACTGAAATTAAACAATACATTGTAAGTATTATTAGCTCATGTAAGATTAAAAGCACTGGTACACACTTTAACGCATGGAAAACTTTAGCACAAGAAAAATTACTACAGCACATCTAAGGAAACGTGAACCATTTCCGACAAGTCTATTAATTTTTCAGTGAACAGAATGTCGGCACCATTATTTATTATATGAAGAAAAAAAAAGATTTTACAAAATTGCACTGGTCACAAATTACAATAATTATGAGCTGATAACCATTGATTTTCGAAAACAAATATTTCAAAATAACCCATATAGAAAGTTGGGATTTTAAAGTACATTCGAGTTCCTTTTCTGGTATAAATGTGTAAAAAAAATAATGTGAATTAATTAGTTATCATTGATCAATAATCATAGAGATTTAATATTATTAATACCACAATAGAGGTTCAATGATGTAAGATAATTTTTGGTCATAATTTGCATATTTTAATATATAAATCTAGAACATGTTAATCCTAAATTGAAGGGACATCAAAGAAATATTTGTAAATGACAGATCTATAAAATATTTTATAAATAAACAGTAGGAAACTGTCATAAAAATCCTATTGGATGCATGTGTAAAACCAGCATAAATGTGAAAGAAAGACATAGAAGCTCAGATCTGCATATCATGAGATACAAGTTTAATCAACTATAATAAGGCTGAATTATTCAATAAATACAGTTCTAGCCTCACAGGCACTGCTATGTCATTTTACCATCCACAGCAAAATGAAAGGAAAACAATTGTTTCTTTTATTTTTTAGAAAAAAAACCCCCCATTACTCAAATTTTTGCCAAATATTTTTTCTGAACAATTGTTTGATGTCTTCTATTTGTATTGTTGTCGGTGGACTCTTCAAAGAAAAATGTTGGTTTCATGGATCAGTTTGCCAGAAAAGATTGATATGTTTGGTCTGGATATATTAAGAATTTATTAAAGGTGAACTGCAAAGCTTTTAATTTTATCTAAAATGTTGCTTATATACATCCTGTCTTATGTGAGATAACTTTTATACGTTTTTGGGGCAAATATATTTTGCAAAATTGTAGTAATAACAATATTTAAGTTATCCTGTTATAAATCCGTCTTGAAAACTTGCATCGCTTGTCTCTCTTGGTTTGTGGAACGTTATGACGTTATAGTGGTCTCCTTCATTCAAGTTTTATTTAAATGTGACGTCATGCTACGTCGGATGAATGAGCGAGGACCACTATAACGTCATGATGTTCCAAAAACAACGGGAGGCAAGCGATGACGTTTTTAAAAGTTCTGGCTGGGGGTATAAGTTTTGACTTCTCATATACCCAAAATAAAACAATAACCCACAGAACTATTACCACACATATTTGTAACAACTATAGAAGTTCTTGTTTTATGACATTTTAACAGAACATTGGAAAGCTTTTCAGTTCACCTTTAAAAAAAAAAAATATATATATATAAAAAAACCTCCCTAATCATTGATTTTTTTTTCTCTCTCTCAAAAAAGTGACTGTGAAGCTAGGTATTAATTTTATCCAGCCTAATGGCCACATTATAACCATAATACATGTATTAAGAATATTAACATTATACATGGTATATTATCTATTGATACAATCATACTGGTAAATTCCAATCAACCCAAAGTTTGTTACGTAATTATCAATCATTATTAATTTGATCACACTTCAAAATCATCAAAATAAATAATGAATTATCTGCTCGATTTTGGACCATTCAGTCAAATTCTTCTAAAGAATTTGATAACCACTTTCTGGTGGAAATATCATCCCCTGTAACAGAGAATTATTTCCTACCAAAACAAATTTGGGGATGATCAAATTTATTAGAACAGGAAGCTGATTACGCTCATACTATTCAGCTTGTATCACTGACATCCCTACTCTCAACGAGGAGAGTAGGGACGTCAGTGATACAAGCTGAATAGTATGAGCGTAGAAGCTGATAAAATGGTTCAAAATCAGGCAGAAAATCCATTATTTATTCTTTATTTCAATGATTTTAGAGGGTGATCAAATTTATTAAAATAGCTAATTAAATTTTGATAGGATTAATAAAATTATTAGAGGGATTAATGTAGAGCATTTTACCATAAATAATAAATATGCTGATAAACAGTTACAAAATAAGTTACAGTTATACTTGGGCTATATGTTAATTGCCTAGAGTAGAAGTGAATAATTAACTTAATGAATTAAAACTGATGCAATCTTATAGACTTTTAAAGAAGAAATACAATCTTGAATTCTTATATACTGAAAAATATCTAGGTTCAGCCTTAAATGAAAAAATGTTTGCAAAAAAGACAGTCGTCAAACAGGACAGAGTGGATACTGTATAGACATGAGATATCAGTCAGGCGTGACAGATTGTGTAGGTGGTACAAATGGCATTCTGTCCGCCTAATTATTTTTGCTCATCGGATTATTTTTACTTGTGAGCGTGATCGGTATATCAATGTGTTTGTCCTCCATGACCTTCAACTACAGATGTTACATTAAACATTGTAAGATTTAGACTACATGTAGGTCTGTGATATTAAACACAAACAGAGAGTAATAATATATCACAATAAAAGGGTCCAATTAAATCTACATTTCTTTGATGCAATTACACAAAATTGCAAATGGTGAATAGTTCTAATAGTACCACCTCTTAAATAAGCGATCTTGTGCTTGTCCCCATGTGTCCTGGCAGACCGACAAAAAGATGGACAGACAGAGACTGGTCAAAATGATATACCCTCAATAATAAGGTACAATAATTGTTGAGTCAATAACTAGTGTTCATGAATTTTTCTTGGCACATCACTACAATGTACTAGTAGCAAAGCAGGACTGTACTGCGCAATTGATGTGTATGAAGACTAATCTGTCAGAGGCTAGTATATTTAAGTCAATCTCATACTCAGAACTACATCCTTATACAATGAATCACTTTGACATACCTTATATTATAAAACATATACTGAGAAATAGTGTGTCAGAATGCTGATTGATTCAACTGTCTAGAGGAACAGGAAAAATGTTGCTAACATCATTTGTGTTGCTAACGGCATTTTCATTTAATGTCATCCTCTTAGATTTCAAAGTACACCTGTAACAGGCAGTTGATTTCAAAATGTCCAAGGGAATGAGTAATTTGAATATCCCAAAGGATTCAAATGAAGTTGAAATGCTACACCTTATTATTGTTCTCAAAATTCACATGAATGAATTTTGCTTTGATATTTCATTATTCTTTCAACCGATTGGGAGTTTTGTTGTGATAATTGTATACAGTTAGGAATTATTAGCTTCTATAAACAAAAATTAAAAACAAATATGCGAGTCTGTCAAAGTACAGATGGGTGGTACCATTTATAATAGAATATGCCATATGCCACACTGTCTTAATAAAACAACAAACTGAGCAGATGTACATGTAGTTGCCCTAGAACTCTGCCACTGTCAGTCAGAAGACAAAGTAAACTATAAAATATAGAACTTCTGTACATGTATCTCTTCTAATTGTTCACATGGCAAAACTCAACATTACACATCTTCGGAGAAAAAATTCTGGTAAAAATAACATTGGACAAATTTCAATATATCTTCTCATGCCACAGTATTCAGCCTCAGTAGAAGTGAGTGAGTGAATATATTTAATGTAGCTGTCAACAATCTGGGACCCCACAGATAGGGTCCTATTCCTTTTTACCCCC
>JAVTVY010025508.1:0-11621 GCA_036873755.1 Hanleya hanleyi
ACGACATATGTTGATAATTTGAAAAAAAGAATCTTCGTTGTACAAGTGGTATCTTTTGACGAATCAAACATGAGGATGACACCCTCGGCTTCCTCCGAGCAATTGAGAATGTCCATCATATTATGGCTATATTTACTAATCATCCAGAATTGTCCTTTTTGGAGCGTATCATCAATTTTGCAGATATATCAGCTACATTCAAACATGTATCGCAAAATCATAGATTGTTACACCCATAAAGGGGCATGACGCTGTAAAATATTATTATCTGACACATACTATTTGTAGGCGTTTAGAATATAAGTAAATAAATAAGTTTCCAAATTTGGTAGCTGTACCGAACACAGTTCTTCGAATATAACTGGTTACATTCAAGCATATCCAAGATTACTACAACCGGCCGAAAAGGGGCATAACGTCCGAGACGAAGAATTTTTTGTACGCTTCCAGAATACAACTAAATGAACAAGTTTCCAAAATTTAGTAGCAGTACCGAACACGGATCTGCAGATAAAACTTGTACAGTCAACTATATATATATTTCACAAAATCAGAGATTATTACATCCGAAAAGGGACATACATTGTAACTCCATAAAATGTGGGCCGAGACGACTAAGTTTTTTTTAGGCATCTCAGAATACAACTAGATATACAAGCAGCCAGAGGATGCTAAGTCCCCCGTCGAAATGGCAGTAATATTTTTTATCATTGTTGGTCTCGGGGGGATATACATGAGGGAGGCAATTGCTACTTCGTAGGCGTTGGATGCGGAAGGGCCTTTCTGCCTGACCAAGTTTTAAAATCAACTCAGAATGGTTGACTGAACGTTGATTGCTTCTGTATTATAGTTTCCATGCAGTGAAGCATGGAAATTATGTAACCGAGAAGCAACCCCAAGTGACATCTCAAGGCATTTCATCTGCAAACCAAATGTTGACGAGAAGCTGAATACATCTTCAACCTATTGTCTGGAAACCTAATTTTAAATATGCCACCAGGTGTCGCCACCTGTAGGTGCAAGTGGGCGAAACGCAATCCCAAGCATCACCTCATGACATGGTACATGTATCAGCATACGAACTTTGGGAAGAATATGAAGAGGGGTCTTCAACTTATTGCCCGGAAATCAAATTTAGATTTGTAGGCACAAGTGTGCGAAACAGAATCCCAAGTGACATCTTATGGCATATGAATACCAAATTTGAGAAGATTACAACACATATAAGGGTAGTGGGAAGAGGTGCCGACATACTGACTGCGTCACATGACTTCACAGAATAGTCTTCTGGTTAACCTATTCTAAAGCACATGCCAAGAATCTAACGATTCGTGACATGTGTTGTATCTCAGGTACGCTTTTATTGTACCTGTTCATGTGGCAACTTGGATGATATGACCACACGGCCCCTAGCACCGGCATAAGCGGTATTAGATACAAATCTAGAGCTATGATGGAAATGCTCTGACAACTCGTATACTGGTAGTTGGTGAGCTGTTTCGCTGTGACAACTCGTACATTGGAGCAGTTGTCAAATTATTGCCAGAAACAAATTTTAGATTTTTCCACCAGGTCTCGCCACCAGTATGCAGAAGCAGGCGAAATACAATCCCAAGGGGCATATCATGGCATGGTATCTGCATACCAAATTGGAGAAAAATCCGATGAGCGAAATAAATTTAGATTCGACACGATGGTGGTGCTTCCTGTGGGCGCAAGTGGGCGAAACGCAATCCCAAGCGACATCATATGTCATGGTATATTCATACCAGATTTAAGAAGAATCTGACGAACGGTTCTCAAGTTATTACCCGGAAACAAATCTGGTATTTCGCCACCACCTGTAAGTACAAGTGAGCGAAAGGCAATCCCACGCAACATCTCCTGGGATAATGCATGCATGCTAAATTTGAGGAGATTCCGATGAGCAGTTCTCAAGTTAATGGCTGAAAACAAATTTTGATATTAACACCAGGTGGCGCCACCTATAGGTGCAAGTGGGCGAAATGCAATCTCAAGCGACATCTTAGGGTCGCTATTGGCCTAAGCGAAGTCGGGCAGTCCAGGATGCCGTTGAGGTAGCAAGTCCTGAAACAGTTGTTTGCGCATTCTGATCGCATTTTCCAGGGCCTCGGTGAGTGGTAACCCCATATCCTCTTGCAAGTGACGCTTGGTCTTCATGATGGACCTGTGCGTGGGTCGCCTTTCATTTCAATCGGCAGCAGGCCATACCGTTCATAGATGACCATGTCTGTTTTCCTGATGCAGGGGCACATTTGGATGTACGTATGTAGAAAATTATCATGTCCGGCGTCAAGAACAATACCATCCCAGAAGGTAGGCGCTTCCTCACTTCCCTGGAATGTAGGCTGACCATCTGAGACCAAACTCTCCATATCAGTAGATAGACTCCCGACAGTCTGTTTCGATTACAATACATATAAGGGAAGTGGGAAGAGATGCCGACATACTGACAGAGTCACATGGTTTCACAGTATAGTCTTCTGGTTCTGTCATTATCTGCCTCCTCAGTGGGCTTTTCGGAGTCCCCAATCCATGTATATTCTTCTGGTGTCACATCATATCGTAACGTCTGGTGAACGTGCGTTCGCACTCAGAGCATGTATAATCCATGTTGACAGTTCAACTTCGACTGAGCGCGTTTTTGGAATAAGCTTGCTTTTATGGACAGTAACGCCCGCCAACGCCCAGCTCAACGCCCTGGTGAAATAGCCCAGAAGCTCTGATTTTTCTAGATATTCCATGGAATTCCCACTAATTCATCGAAATGCATTGGCGCCAGTCAACGCCCGTCGTTACACCTTAACGCCCATCGTTACACGTTAACGCCCTATCTCAAAGCATTAACGCCTTATCTCAACGCCTTAGCGCATTGTCAACCATCCAATCACATGCACAAATTTTGACCATTGACCCCTGACCCTTGATGACAGTGACGTCATCACTGGACATCGCCGGGAGTGACGTCATCGCACGCATGCGCACGCAGCTGTCCAATGTCCATGCGTGGGTTTCCCATCGGGTTAAACATTCTCCACTGCGCCAGTATGGACCCAACATGGCCAGACCTACCTGAACTTTTCAAAAAATTTCACCACATGGCTTCGAGACCCATCCCATCGTGTTCACCATGGCGAGACGAAGAAAACAAGATGCCACACCCCATAGTAAAATCCGCAAGAAAAACAAAATGACCACCTCTATCCCATACACGCATTCGCCGTATAGATTAACATGCAAATGTTCGAATCAGGGGAGATCACCCGGAATTTGGCCCACAGAGGTTTCGCCTAGTCAGAGTTGTCGTCTTTCATTCCAGAGTGTATAGATGGCGCTACGATCTTAATTAATTCTCGTATCATACAGGAATTTGTCCCTGGACGCTATTTTTCAGCTACCAACACGTCACAAACGGACCTGCACGGATGTTTTTTAACCTTTTGCGAGCGATTGTACCATGCAAATTATATAAAACTAACGGGCGGGTGTATGTATCTAATGCATTCATACCACGGAAGTCAACATGTTGAGATTTGCTGGTCCGCGATGACGTCATGCTCTGTCGGTCATCTTGGACTAACGTAGTTTTGTTTGTTTACAATTTGCGGAGACATACTGGATACGACACGCTCGACTCTGTGGTCGCACTGATCATAGACTCGTAATAATAACATCGTACAACACCTATAGGTTATCTTTATTACTATAAGTCTTACTTCCCATGTATTCATGTACTTTTTTTGTGCCAATACGGTTTGGGGGATTTGGGGATTTCTCTATATGGCTGAGGGTGCCTCACTTGCCATTTATGCGGGCATATAGCTGGCGGTATTGTCGGGGACCATGTTTGATGAAGTGCATAGATTAACACTGGTACCTGAGGTCTTATGCAGGGGCTTATTGCTGGGCCGTCACGTTACCGGAAGTGACCTTTGACCCGGATGTGGCCCGGATGTCACGTGACCGGATGTGACATCAATTTCATAAGTAGTAAAAGGGGAAATTGGCCTCCACTTAAGGGCAGAAATCGCAAATTGGTGTAAAGGCAGCTATGGCTCCACGGGGTCTAATGTAGGGGCAGATAACTCTTGCTGGGCTGTCACGTGACCGGAAGTGACCTTTGACCAGGATGTCACGCGACCGGATGTGACGTCATAGTGACGTCAATTTGATAAGTAGTAGAAAGGGAAATTGGGCATCAGACTACTAATAATTTTGTTACTTGTTATGTATTAGCATAAAAAATCACAAAAAATCCTGAAAACTCTCGATGCATAAATCCACTTGGCATAACAATATTCACCTTGTGGGACATTAACTGTTAAAGTCTTGACAGGAATTGCCCATAGAAATGTCAAATTACCGCCACTGACAGCTGATCGGTGTTACCGAATGTCATTCAATTTGTAAACAGGGTCCTTCTCACCCCTCGATGATCATGTCTCCATCAGCCATTCTTTTCTCAAAGTGGCACAAATCAACACCAGGAAGCACAGTTTAAATTACAACACATATAAGGGAAGTGGGAAGAGGTGCCGACATACTGACTGCGTCATATGACTTCACAGAATAGTCTTCTGGTAAACCTATTCTAAAGCATATACCAAGAATCTAACGATTCGTGATATGTGTTGTATCTCAGGTACGCTTTTATTGTACCTGTTCATGTGGCAACATGGATGATATGACCACACGGCTCCTAGCACCGGCATAAGCGGTATTAGATACAAATCTAGAGAGCTATGATGGAAAGGCTCTGACAACTCGTATACTGGTAATTAAACACTGTCATGAAGCCTCATCTGCAATTTGAAATATCAGATGTATCAGAAATGCTGCAAAATCACAGCGCACAAAATCCACAATGATCTGCTCTCGAATTTCTAAACACAGTAGTTTGAGGGCTTCGACCCAGAAGTGATTAACTCCGGTCTGATGCCTGTCAGTCATGGAAACATTGTTGAAATAAAGAATGCTCTCATCTGAAAAAAACAATACCCATCCCGAAACTATCATGAGAAGGCAGACAAAACTATGAAAAGATAGAGATTTTACAGCCTATATACCAAGGATACCCCCTTTATAATTGTCCCTCATTTTGCCCCATATGTCAGAAGACTGAGGTACAAGTAAAAAGTACAATTTTTCACTAACCTGTACATATTTTTCCATGTAAAAAGCACCAAGTAGATAATCCGTCTGCCTATAATAAGAAGTATAAAGCCTTAAATAGATATGTTAAACACTACTTTAAATTATTATTTTTTATTTTAATTCACATTTTATGAAATTTTTCAAATTAAAACTTAAAAATAAAGAAAAATTAAATTCAAAATCTGACAAAACATAATTTGTTTACAAGCTGCTCACTCAGACTACATTTGATAAAAATATCCTTCATGACAGTTTAATTTCCCCATGTAATCAGTGGGTAATTCCAGTAATATATCAAATGTATTAAATTTGATGTTGATACAAAGATTAAACACATGTTTAATCCTATAATAAATGACAGCGATATACACAAATGTGTACACAGCACATCCAAAAATATAACACAGAGGTGTTTATGGTATACACAACTCCCATATAGAGAATATATGTTAGTTCAATTGGATGGATCTACATCTCATCAATATTTTGTTGGCAGTAATTGCACATATTACTTGTAAGCAGTTATTATTACTGAGAAAACTCAAAAATAACATTGGAGAATATATACTGTGTCTGATTTGAAGTCCATGAATGCAAGGTTTGCAAAAAGACAACACTTGTCAAAACACACCATAGGAAAAAAATAAGAATAAAATCCAATGACAACATATCTGTTGGTCATTTGCTGATCTCTGCTACATTAACAGCCATGGAAGGTGAAATAGACGGAATATGACTCACTTAAACTGATAACTGTTTGGTGAAACATTACAGTGGCAACTTGTTGATACCTGTAATCCATATTCCTGGCTACCCACAAGACCTCTGAACTGAATGTGAAAGAAGATCACAAAGTTATAATCCTGGAGATACTGAAAATGAAATAAGTGAAAGTATGTGCTCTGATGCAACTGTAACTGACAACAGACACACAAAAATGTGAAGACATTAACAGTCAGATTAATTAATGAATCAGATTTTATTTGTCTCATTAAAGTTACAAATGCAAAGGTATTTTGGATATTCTTTGTGTGTGGCACAAACAGCTGAGTTTTTACAGGTTATGAGATTATTATTAATTTCATCTGGTTCCAGACTGATCTGATATGAAATGGATTTTTACGTAAACGATTGAAGCATAAATGCGAGCAATCCAGATTTGAACTGAGGTCTAGATTTTGATAATTTATTCCATCTCGAAAGCTAATTTGGTCATAACTACCAACTGTGGTTAGTTGACCCCATCATATTCGGCATTGGCCATTTGGTCATAGCACTGACAAATCAGCCATTTTTTGCCTATATTTGCTCCAAAGGTCTCCATTGTGTTGCGGAAATGGCATAAGAATACAAGAGATTTTACCCATCATTATCAGTATGATGCTGATTTCACCCACATTTGGCAAATATTTTTTTTTATTTTAATAATTGAAAAATTAATTAAATTTAATTAAATAATTATTTGATTTAATTAAAAATTTAATAACATCAATTTGAAATAACCCCAATATTTGTACCTTGTTCATGAGTCAGCCTGGGGAAAATTGGGCTGATCAAGTCAAAACTAAAACCACAGTAACGATTTGAAGTTCTCTGGTCAAATCTATCGTGACAGGCATCAGAATACGGTATTAATAATTTTGTTACTTGTTATGTATTAGCATAAAAAATCACCAAAAATCCAGAAGACTCTCGATGCATAAATCCACTTGGCATGACTATATTCACCTTGTGGGTCATTAACTGTTAAGTCTTGACAGGAGTTGACCATGGCCTTCTCACCCCTCGATGATCATGTCTCCATCCGCCATGCTTTCTTCAAAGTGGCACAAATCAACACCAGGAAGTACAGTTTGAAGCCTCATCTGAAATTTGAAATATCAGATGTGTTAGAAATGCTGAAAAATCACAGCTCATAAAATCCACAATGATCTGCTCTCAAATTTCTAAACGATGTAGTTCGATGGCTCCGCCCGGAAGTGATGCCATTGGCCTCTATTGAAGAGCCCCTTACAAAAATATCTTATAGAATCCTATAAGATTTTGAAAAATCCTATAAGATTCTGAAAAATCCTATAAGATTCTAAAAAATCCTATAAGATTCTGAAAAATCCTATTGGATTTAATAGGATAGCAATTCGATCCAATAGGATTTCTAGAATTATTGAAATTTTCCCACAAACTTTTACAGTAACAAACATTATAAATTAGAACTACATGTATACAAGTTTCAATGATCTTAATTAGCTCTGGGAATATCCCAGCTTAAAGTTGGCTGATTTGATTTCACTCAGTGACATCAAATCTCATTTGCATGAAATCACTAAACATCAGATTCGAACTTCACAGTTCAAAATAGCTGCAACTGTGTGAAATATTTACATGTGGTTACTGACAAATTACTCAGAATGGTGAACACTTTTGGATCTTCGAAAGTGATCTGTACCATGGGTTTCCATTTGAATAAAATAAAGATATTAATAATATCAGTCTCTCAAATATCAGTGTTATCAAAATAGTATCATATTAGATAAAAAATCTTGTTGAATTTAGATTTTATAATCAGTTCAAATCCATAATTTTATAGTAAAATTGGACAAAATGGGAAAAATATTTTAGAAAAATCAGCTCTAACATAATGTCAGCAACAAAAACTGTCCATTAAGGAATACTTTATATCATCCTCTTCATTATTATCAATTATTTAAATATATATAATTTCTGTTTCTGATAGTCTTTTTCCTCTTCTCTGTCTCATCGAAATGGGTGGAGTTATCTGCCCTTGATAATTTAATCATTGAACACCGGGGACGCCACCATCATCTTAAAACAACCACAGAGAAAAAATGACTGACCACAAGTGCAAAAATCAGGTGGATTTTTCCATGTTAAGTGGCTAGAACTACGGAGGTTTGAAGAACTGCATTGCAGATGGTGTTGAGTGCAGCTAGTGATGGTAAGTAAGTTATAAATATAACTATAATTTTTCTTTTGTTCATAACTGAGCTGAACAGTGGAACTCTTGTGATGTGGACCCACCATGAGCATCAGCTACTATTATCAACAAGTTTCCCTTGACATACTTGGCATATTAAAACAAGGGTTATGTGTAACCCGGCAGCTCGCCTTTTGGGTATTCAATAACATGCAGCTTCACATAAAGATCGAGCCCTTCAGGTTGCACATCACTGGCAATGACAATACATATTGCAATAAAAATTTGACTTCTTTGTCAGTGATGCTGAAGTTGGATTGAAACAATGAACTATATTATAAAACTTGAAATAAAGATTACCTTTTTTTCCAAAAGTAAGCTTATACATGTCATTATGAATACATGTACAATTGAAATTTTGTCTGAGATGTGGGTGTGAAATGCCTGGACAAATATGGTTCGTGCAAAAGCTTGAGGTTAAATCATGATGAGGAATGGGATTCGATACCAAAATTGAAGGAAATGGTGTTCTTCATTAAAGGCGACACAAAATTAACCACCAGGGGTTAATATTTAATATTGTACTTCTGAAATGAAATAATGTCATTAAACTATTAGTACCGTAATTACTATAAAGGAATATATTGTAGTTGATTTGACGTGTTTGTGTATATGTAACAGGTCGGTGTAAGAACGCATTGTTGAGGCTTTTGTTGAGGCTTTTGTGCAGCTGAAAAGGGTCACGTCTAGACGCATTGTTGAGCTCAGACAGGCTATTGTAGGCTCTGTCTTGTGTGTAATTCTTACACCAAGTATAAACCTACAATGTACACTGCATCTCCTACCTAATAGGTTAGTATCACATACAAGAGATATATGCAGCTTCGCAAAAAGATCGAGCCCTTAAGGATGGCACATCATTTGAGGTTGCACATCATTGGCAATGCACATCATTTAAAATAATAAATTTATTAAGAAATATGATTTCTATATTTAGTGATATTGAGGTTGGATTGAAGGAGGAACTATATTATATAACTACCAATAAAGATTACATTTTTTCAAAAGTAAGCCTACACATCCCATTGCATAGATCTGATGAATACATGTTCATGTATACATGTAGTTAGGAACAATAGGTGTGCAATTTTGAGCACGTTCTTGGTGTAACTTTGTGTGATGATATGTGAACAAACAAAGCTAATAACAGTGCAATAGTAGGACTAAATCTATCATTTCCAACAGGCAATGGGACACTTGCACTGTGGTAAACCTTCACATTTGTATGCAAATAAAAGAACGCAATGACAACTGTGTCCAATCATACTGTAATGCTCCATAATAATGTGCACGGGTAAAGACTGAGCTCACAAACTGATTCAAACTCACTTTTAATTAATATAGTAAGTTAAATGTGTGGACACAGATATGGTTGTACAAAAGCTTCAGGGTCAACGAGAATTTGATAAAATTTAAGGAAATGGCGTCCTTCATTTAAGGCGACACAAAATTAAAAACTGACAGGGGTTCGGTACTGCGGGATTCCCCCGCCAGTTATTTTGATATTGTACTTCTGAAATAGAATAATGTCACCAAACTATTAGTAAATACTATAAAGGAATATACTGTATGTGATTTGGTATGTATGACTGTATATACAATGTACACTGCATCTCATGCCTAATAAGAAGTCCAGCCTAAACAAAAAAGATTAACCCAGAAAACTTTCAGAGTCCAAAAGAAGTCAAAATTATTCTAAGTCCAGCCTAAACATAAAAACTTAACCGGACACCGACACCAACACCAACACCGCCACTTTCCCCCTCTCTCTCTCTCCCAATACCTCGCCTACTTCGTATACGGCGAGCTAATAACAAGGGTTATGTGTAACCCGGCAGCTCGCCGTTTTGGGTTTTGTCAATAACATGCAGCTTCACATAAAGATCGAGCCCTTCAGGTTGCACATCACTGGCAATGACAATACATATTGCAATAAAAATTTGACTTCTTTGTCAGTGATGCTGAAGTTGGATTGAAACATGAACTATATTATAAAACTTGAAATAAAGATTACCTTTTTTTCCAAAAGTAAGCTTATACATGTCATTATGAATACACGTACAATTGAAATTTTGTCTGAGATGTGGGTGTGAAATGCCTGGACAAATATGGTTCGTGCAAAAGCTTGAGGTTAAATCATGATGAGGAATGGGATTCGATACCAAAATTGAAGGAAATGGTGTTCTTCATTAAAGGCGACACAAAATTCCAACCCACCAGGGGTTAATATTTAATATTGTACTTCTGAAATGAAATAATGTCATTAAACTATTAGTACCGTAATTACTATAAAGGAATATATTGTAGTTGATTTGACGTGTTTGTGTATATGTAACAGGTCGGTGTAAGAACGCATTGTTCAGGCTTTTGTTGAGGCTTTTGTGCGGCTGAAAAGGGTCACGTCTGGACGCATTGTTGAGCTCAGACAGGCTATTGTAGGCTCTGTCTTGTGCGTAATTCTTACACCAAGTATAAACCTTCAATGTACACTGCATCTCCTACCTAATAGGTTAGTATCACATACAAGAGAAAAATGCAGCTTCGCAAAAAGATCGAGCCCTTAAGGATGGCACATCATTTGAGGTTGCACATCATTGGCAATGCACATCATTTAAAATAATAAATTTATTAAGAAATATGATTTCTATATTTAGTGATATTGAGGTTGGATTGAAGGAGGAACTATATTATATAACTACCAATAAAGATTACATTTTTTCCAAAAGTAAGCCTACACATCCCATTGCATAGATGTGATGAATACATGTTCATGTATACATGTAGTTAGGAACAATAGGTGTTCAATTTTGAGCACGTTCTTGGTGTACATGTAACTTTGTGTGATGATATGTGAACAAACAAAGCTAATAACAGTGCAATAGTAGGACTAAATCTATCATTTCCAACAGGCAATGGGACACTTGCACTGTGGTAAACCTTCACATTTGTATGCAAATAAAAGAACGCAATGACAACTGTATCCAATCATACTGTAATGCTCCATAATAATGTGCACGGGTAAAGACTGAGCTCACAAACTGATTCAAACTCACTTTTAATTAATATAGTAAGTTAAATGTGTGCACACAGATATGGTTGTACAAAAGCTTCAGGGTCAACGAGAATTTGATAAAATTTTAGGAAATGGCGTCCTTCATTTAAGGCGACACGAAATTAAAAACTAACAGGGGTTCGGTATTGCGGGATTCCCCCGCCAGTTATTTTGATATTGTACTTCTGAAATAAAATAATGTCAAAAACTATTAGTAAATACTATAAAGGAATATACTGTATGTGATTTGGTATGTATGACTGTGTACATACAATGTACACTGCATCTCATGCCTAATAAGAAGTCAAAATTATTCTAAGTCCAGCCTAAACAGAAAAGATTAACCCAGAAAACTTTCTAAGTCCAGCCTAAACATAAAAGTCTAACCGGACACCAACA
>JAVTVY010025509.1:0-109995 GCA_036873755.1 Hanleya hanleyi
AAACCAGTCTTCTAAATATGGAGCATATATTCCAACTCGGAGGCGGATCTGAAAACGGATCAAGTAACAACTAAATGGAGAAATAATTGAATCAGGGTATTCTTGCCTAGAATGTTCGCCGGTATGTCTGAATACAATTAATCTCGAGCTTCACAGGCAAATTTTTTATAATAAAAGAGCGGGAAGGAGCCTTTTTGTTTTCTTTTTATCTGTTTTTTTTTTTCTTTCTTTCGAACAGGCCAAATATATCCATCTTTTCCGCAGGTAAATCGATGTAGTAGTTTATTACAATTTGCATGAAACCAACAATATTGTTTGAGTTTCATGGGGAGTCAGCCTTCAACAATACTATTTCCTTCAAATAAAACAACAGACTGACTCAATGTTCAAGAATATTATCATGACTTTTAGAGAGAAATGTGTAGAAACGAAACTTGTTTATCTCTCTCTCTTTTTGACCATTTTGGGGGCAATACAAAGGGTTGACACAGCGCTGCCTGTGAAGCTAGAATGACGCCGCGGTACCTGTGAAGCTAGAATGACGCCGCGGTGCCGGTGAAGCTAGAATGATGCCGCGGTGTCTGTGAAGCTAGAATGACGCCGCGGTGCCTGTGAAGCTAGATTGACGCCGCGGTGCCTGTGAAGCTAGAATACATTTTATTCAGCCTATACCCTTTCATATCTATCAGTTTGTTCAAGCTAGCATGATAGTCCATTTCATGTGAAGACCTTTTTCACTCTAATTGCCTTCACTCTGATTGCCTTTTCTCTAATTGCCTTGCCTGCAACTCTCATAAAATTTGCTCAGTACATTCGTTCATTACATTCAGGAGTGAATTATTTGACTCGAGGTTAACGAGACATAAACAAAATTGTAAACATACATTAATTACTGGTACTGGTTAACCCTATCTGGCTTGGGCTTTTTGGGACGTACCCTGGCCTGGGGGGGAAGCCGAAATGCCCCCCCCCCCCCCCACTAATTATTTTTCTTACCCCTTGAACTAGGGGGCTGAAACTTACCACACTACCCTTGGGTCAAGCTCTACCAGAAAATGTAAAAAATCCAAGATGGCCGCTTTGATGACGTCACAGTGACGTCATTTTCAAAAACGGCATTTTTGGTCGATTTTTCAGTCAAATTTTTCGAGTTTTTTATTGATGCAATTTCTCCGCAACAACTGCATGATAAATTAGTAAATATTAATGGGGTGAGAAATAACATTATTTCTATCCCCTTTTCATAGCGGAAAAGCAGAACTTTTGAAGAAATATGACAAAAACATCACTTTTCTGGGACCCCACGTGGCCGCCATCTTGAACTTTCTCGTGATCCTCTGCTCGGAGGGTTATGCAAATAGACTCAAACGACCCCAATATGATAAACTATAAAAAGTCAGGAGTTTCAGCTCTCCATTTTTGTCGTTGCGGAGGTAGCGCAGAAGTTTGGTGGGGGGGGCATTTCGGCTCCCTCCCCCAAGGCCAGGTAGGGTTGACTTATCGCGCAACTGAACTTGCACAGCATTTTATGACGTGGGGTTACAGAGACCCTGCCCTTAGAAACGTAGACTATTTCGCAGTCCCTAAAAGTTATAATTACTAATATTTATCAAGGTGAGTGAATTCAAATGCCTTGTCTAACTTTGAAGACAGTCAGCATTTAGGATATCCGTTTTAATAGTGCTCAGGTGTATATATCAAGCCTCGAAGCAGAAGCTCTCTGAAACTGAACAGGAGGAATTGTTAATGAAGCTATACGCCAGGCTTTCTTATGGTGTTCCATTTCGGTCATTTTTGCGTCGCGCGTCGCAGGCGACGGGAAGGGCGACGTCGCCCACGACGTCACCCGCGACGTCGCCCTTCCCGTCGCGTTCTTATAATGTTAAGAGATAGAACGCGACGCGACGTCGCCCTTTTTAAACGCGACGTCGCCCTTCCCGTCTCGCGTCGCGCGTCGCTTTAATCAACACGACGCGATGGGCGACGTCGCCCACGACGTCGTCCATGACGTCGTTCGCGACGTCGCCCATCCCGTCGCCCTTCCCGTCGCGTTCTTATAATGTTAAGAGATAGAACGCGACGCGACGTCGCTCTGTTTAAACGCGACGTCGCCCACGACGTCGCTAGCGACGTCGCCCTTCCTGTCGCCTTCCGGTATTTTAGGACAAAATCGATCTGCGCATGCTTAGGGAGCAGCTATTGCGATGTGGATCGTATGGCGAGGCCGTCATTTCATGAATGATCTCTGCCACTATCGATGAAGAAAATGTCAGCGTAAATGAATAATGATTATCCTGCATTATCGTATAGCTTTTAAATGGTATTAAATATTAGTCCATGCTTGGAAAGTCTGCAACTCGCTGTGTTGTACTGTACAAATTATATCTTCGCTTCCAAAAAATATACGCAACCCCCACATCCGTACATCGTCTTGAATTTCTTTACTACCATTGGATTTACGCGTGTATGTGTGTGTGGATTTTCTGTGTGCTTTTATGTGTTTGTGTTTTTCAGTTGTTCTTACAGTATACCTCCTTATGTGACCACATTTACCAGGCCGTTGAAAATATCCTTTTATTGACTGCTGTCCAACACTGTATACCGTTACTTAACCTGTCACGTCCCGACAGATTATAGTGTAGATCGATAAGCTTTCAATTTAGCGGAGAGAGATAGTCCCATAACTCTGAAAAAGAAAAAAAGAAAATTATGATGGAATTGAAGTTATTTTGTTCTTTTTACTCTTTCTAAGAACTGACTGAAGAATATTAGTACTTCTGCACTCTTTAAATCGTCCGGCATTTCCACGATCGTTCTAGACGGTTGAACTTAAAATTCAGGACGAGTTCTTGGAGTTCGAGTAAGTTGCTCTTAACTGCAGAGATTCTTTCCTCATTTTCAAGAAAAATAAAAAAAACATTCATCCTTGAAACACAATTGTCGTCAAATGGCCTGAATAAAACCTGGAACAAAATCCATGAATTATTTTAAAAGTGCATATCAACGAGATTTGATTTTTTCTTGAAATTGGGGAAAGAACCCCTGCAGTTACAAGGACGTAGACAAGTTTTCAGATTTGGGGCGGGGAGCTATACTATGACAGCACAATAAGGCGAGGGTCCAGGGGCCGCCTAGGCCCCGGAAGTTCCAGGATTCCAGATGACTGGAGATGCGTTCTTGGCCTTTTTCAGTGAATAAAACTCAAAATTAAAACGCACACGTTGTAACCATGTAAAAACACGTTTTTTTTCTTCTTTTCTTGCTTTTATGTGTGGGTATTTTCTTTCCAGGGTTATTAAACCTCAAACTTGGTCAACACAAAAAACGTTACGCAAACTAATTAGCTCAGCGACTCATCCAGGTTGTGGTTTTGGAGGGAATACGTGTTTTGTACATTTTGGAGGGAATTTATACAGTAGTTTTGTGGGTTCCGAATCACGGTGACTTGAGGATCACTTTCCTAATGAGCGCCTTATGTTTCTTGCAATAAAGCATCTGTGTAAATCTTTTCTATTTTTATTGGAACGTCTGTTTCTGTGGACCCAAATAAATGTCGAACAACCGACCTGCGTTGCTTGTTTCTCGGTCAATTCGGCATGGTAATGCTTCCGGTACCACGCAATGGCAAATTCACGCTGGGACAAAAACGCGTGTGATTTCTTAAGTGTTGAATCTACGAGAAATAAAATGGCTTTAAGTGGTAATTTCAGTATTCGTTTCAGTGACTGAATCATATTAATGGTCAAACACAATATCTAATGATTTGCGATAACCCTTAACTCCAGCATTGTAACATAATGCGGCATTAGAGATGTCAATTCCGGATTACGAATTGTGACATTGAAGACTGCACACGGACAAATGTCTCTTGGGCAAAGTTATTGCTTTAGAATAATTTTAAGTCACAGAACGGGATAGTCTTCACCCCCCCCCCCTTCCCCCACCCCACCACACACATACCAAAGATTTCAAAATTAAAGATTTCATTATTAAAATTGGGAAAATATATCTGTGTGTCCTTTCCTCTATTTTCTTTTGTCCAAATATAGATGCTAAATAGATGTCCGATGTCCATTTAGAGAGTTTATATATTGTAATCTTGAATATGCGAGTAGAATTCGTTCAGCTGTCAGAAACACGATGGAACGTGTGTGTAACTTTCTTGAATTTGAATCTGAATTCCATGCAGTATATCAGGTCAGATGGGGAAACATTTTCGACAGTTTCTATTGAACCAGGTCCGTCAGGTTCAATTTTAAACTAGAGGTTCCGCTTTGACCCTTGAGTTGCCGCTCCGGCATGAAGCCTATGCTGGTTGTTTTTTTGGGCAAAAACATACGTCTCCCCCAACCTCCCACCTTGCCTTGAATGGGCACATAATTTAAGGGAAAGTGCTATAAAATGAATGTAGCAATAAGTATCTTAAACAAAGCTGCGTATCTAAAAATATTAATTACAAAGAAGCGATTTTCATTCTAAATACATGTACAAGTAGATGAACGGATGGACGGACACCAGACACGGATGAATGCATGCACACATACACTAAAACCTGATCAAATGCGGGGGCTATCCCAATGAAGCTTCCATCCAAGTTTGGTGAAATCCCATCCAATAGTTCTCAAGATATCTTGCAGACAAAGCCTGTATATCCATGTACAAGCAGATGGACGGACGGACGGACACCGGACGAACGCATGCACACACACCAAAACCTAGTCAAATGAGGGGGCTATCCCATTGAAGCTTCCATCCAAGTTTGGTGAAATTCTGTCCAGTAGTTCTCCAGATATCTTGCAGACAAGCCCTGTATATACATGTACAAGTAGATGGACGGACGGACGGACACCGGACATGGATAAATGCACGCACACACACCAAAACCTAATCAAATGAGGGGGCTATCCCACTGTAGCTTCCATCCAAGTGGGGTGAGATTCCGTCCAGTAGTTCTCAAGATATCTTGCAGACAAGCCCTGTATATACATGTACAAGTAGATGGACGGACGGACACGGACATGGATGAATGCACGCACACACACCAAAACCTAATCAAATGAGGGGGTTATCCCACTGTAGCTTCCATCCAAGTGGGGTGAGATTCCATCCAGTAGTTCTCAAGATATCTTGCAGACAAGGCCTGTATATACATGTACAAGTAGATGGATGGATGGACGGACACCGGACACGGATGAATGCATCCACATACACCAAAACCTAATCAAATGAGGGGGCTATCCCAATGAAGCTTCCGTCCAAGTTGGGTGAAATTCCATCGAGTAGTTCTCCAGATATCTTCCAAAAAGGCCTGTATAAAAATGTACAAGTAGATGGACGGACGGACAGACACCGGACATGGATGAATGCACACACACACACCAAAATCTAATCAAATGAGGGGGCTATCCCACTAAAGCTTCCATCCAAGTGGGGTGAAATTCCGTCCAGTAGTTCTCAAGATATCTTGCAGACAAGGCCTGTATATACATGTACAAGTAGATGGACGGACGGACGGACACCGGACACGGATGAATGCACGCACATACACCAAAACCTAATCAAATGAGGGGGCTATTCCAATGAAGCTTCCATCCAAGTTTGGTGAAATTCCATCCAGTTGTTCTCAAGATATCTTGCAGACAAGGTAAGGGGACGGACAGACATCCATCCATCCAGACAGACAGACAGACAGACAGACAGCACAAACACTAGATGTCTCCCCCCAACATAGTTGGGGGAGACATAATGAATGGTGTCGTCCGTGAACAAATAACGAACTATCGAAATCCTGAGAGAATTAATTTAATTAGTGAGGATAATTTCCGTATATGGCATGGTCAGACAGATCAGGCCGTCGTTGTCTATGAACAATTTCTGCCTCAGTAATGGCAATCCAACAAAGTCCAGGCATGTGATACGACATTTTTCGCCTATTGGGATATTGGTGATAAATGACCAGTCAGGTTTTACAAAAATATATATATATATATATTCCCAGCGGCTGTAACGACCGCTAGATGGCGTGATCCGCTTCTTACCAAAGTGATTCGCAACTGCCCGCGCTGGTGCACTGAGACGGACATGATTTTCTCATTGATTTACAAGTCCGATTAGACAATTTTATACATGCAATTATCTACGACAGATTTTCGTAGAAAATAAGGCCAAGAATCACTCTCAACTCTTAACAACACGAGCGCCAGCAGTCTAGATGTAAAAGGCGATTCGGAACTCCCCTATTAACTGTATGCTTAAACATGCCTCGTTTCCTCTGCTTGACCACTTTCCTCTCTGACAAACACGCAGTGGGGAATATGTATTTCACAAACACGTCTATTTTTTGTTTGTCTTGCAAATATTTGGAGGGGGCCCATGCCCCCCTTGTCTACGGCCATGAGTTAAGAGCAACTTACCCGCATTCCAAGAACTCGTCTTAAATTTGAAGTTCAATTGTCGTTAAACGGCTAGTACAATCGTGGAAATGCCGGATAATTCGAAGAGTGCAGAAAAACTAATATTCTTCAATCAATTTTTAGAAAGAATAGAGAGAACATAATTCTCACAGTAAAATGACTTCAATTCCATCATAATTTCTTTTTTTTTCTTCTTCTTTTTGAGAGCTATAGGACTATCTCTCTCTGCTAAATTGAAAGCTAAAAGATCTACTACAATCTGTCGGGACGTGACAGGTTGAGTACCGGTATACAGTGTTGGACAGCAGTAAATAAAAGGATATTTTCAACGCCCTGGTCAATGTAGTAACATAAGGAGGTATACTGTAAGGATATCTGAAAAATGAAAACACACAAACACATAAAAGCACTCATAAAAGCCACACACACATTCACGCGTGTACGGATGTGGGGGTTGCGCATATCTTTTGGAAGCGAAAATATAATGTGTACAGTACAACACAGCGAGTTACAGACTTTCCGAGAGATAATTTCATAACAGGTATCATTCCAAGCATGGACTAATATTTAACACCGTTTAAAAGGTATACGATAATGCAGGATAAGCATTATTCATTTACGCCGAAATTTTCTTCGTCGATAGTGGCAGAGCTCATTCATGAAATGGCGGCCTCACCATACGACCCACACGCAATAGCTGCTCCTTAAGCATGCGCAGCTCGATTTTGTCCTAAAATACCGGAAGGCGACGGGAAGGGCGACGTGATGGACGACTTAACATTATAAGAACGCGACGGGAATGGCGACGTCGTGGGCGTCAATTTCCAAGGGCGGATGTAGTGAAATAGTGAAAGGGGGGGGGGGACAATCACAGCCCAACAGGCGAGGGTCCAAGGGCCGCCGGTAGCTCCGGGATCCTAGATCGCCGGAGATGCGTTCTAAGCGTTTCCCGGATATAAATCTGAACATAATGTATGCATGGTCCTTTTTCACGTTTTTTCGAATTTATAAGAACACATCGCAATATCGATGTTGTGAAAAATCACACCACACCACACCTGAATCCATTTGACTTTCTAGTTATATTTAATACATACAAAACGATGACCTTTTATACACCATGGAACATTAGAAACCAATACTTATACCAATATGAGTGATTTACACAAAGCTAAAATAAGCGATTCCTATCAGGCCAACAGGGGAGGGTCAAGGGGCCCCGGAAGCTTCGGGGTCCTGGGTTGCCGAAGATGCCCCTCCCGTAGATCCGCCCTTGATTTCCCATTTTTCACCATCCCAGGAACGCGCACCAAGGGCGCGCGTTTCTAGGGGGTCCGCGGGCGTGCCCCCGCCGGAAAATTAAGAATTTTTTACGCTTTTTTCCTGCATTTTAGCGTATTTTAATGCTAAACTGGGATGTTATATCTTACATAATTGTCGTATTCCCAATCTACGGCCAAAAAGGAGGGTGCGTTCGCACCACACGCACTTGGGATGACGGGGTATGGAGGACCGAGGATTGGGGGTGGATGGTGGAGGGTTGATGATGGTGGATGGAGTATGGCGAGGTATACAGAATTAATGTGTTTCCACGCGACCAAAGCGGTATACATGTTTGACTTTAATACTCACCCGAGCCAGATCAGCGATTGTTCTATTGTACAGGCATTTCCGTAAAGAACTAGCCTTAGTACAATGTCTGTACACTTCGATAGCATTCACAACCCCCTTATGAAAGTAATCTCTGGACCTGTTGACTTTCCGGAGATATAAATAGTCGGAGTACATTCTGTGGAGGAAAAAATAAGTACACGTCTAGTACACGGAGTAATCCGCGTCTTAATAAATTTAATTATACAGAAACATTTTTTTTAAGTTTGTCACCTGGTGGCACCACCTATACACGAGTATGGCTGACAGAAATCGCAAATAAGGTTTTGAGGCGAGGCACTAGTATATCCAATCTGAAGAATATCCAAGACCTTTTCAAATTCTACTTTTCTGGAAAAAATGTCCAAACTAGTCACTTGATGGCATCATTCATGTGAGGAATGGACAACGTATATGGCTGAAAAAGCAATCCCAAGCCGAGTCTTGTCATGGCAGCGATACATCGAATGAACTTTTACAGAAAATCTATTGACTGGGTTTCATTCTCTCCATTTTTTGCCACAGGCCAATGAAAATTCCGAAATTATGTTTGAAAATGTGATCTGACCAATCAAATGCTTTGAAACTAGAAGATATCCCGTGATACACTATTATTTCTGTAAAATTTCATTCGAACAGAATCCAAGAATTATTTCATGTTCTTGGTTCCTGTGTCTGAAGTTTGGACAGAGATAACGGTTTGACAATTTGAGTTCAGAAACTAAGAGCCTGTGTGCTAGGCTTAGTTCTTCGGAATAAGGTAAAAAGTAGTGGATATAGTCAGGATTAAGGAATACGGATTCAGAACACTCACCTGCTACAAGGGTTCTTAGGAATAAGATTCAGTTCTGAGGTGAAAGGTGACTGATTCAGTCAGCGTTCAGAAAACGGGGTTAAAACCACTTACCTGCTGCTATGGTTCCTAAGAATATGGATCAATTTAGAAAAGGTAACGGATGTACTTAGTGGTCAATAATCTGGGTTTAGAACATTGACTTGTGAATAAGGATCAGTTCAGACTAATGTAACAGATGTCTGGGTTGACCCATCATGGTTCCAATCGCTCACCTGGTTCTATAGGGTTTCTGAGAATAAACATCAGTTTATATGAGCTAAAAGGTGTTCGATGTAGACAAGGTTCATCAAGAGCGTTCAGAACACTCACCTGGTGCTGGGGTTCCTGAGGATAAGGATAAGTTTAGACAGAGGTAAAAGGTGGCGGATGTAATCAGGGTTCAGCAATCTGGGTTCAGAAGCGTTTTCGTTCCCTATCAAGTTCCACCAATGGTCGTTATCCCAAAATGTTGACATGCTGCCTTCGCCTTCAATGGAAGAAAAGACAATATATTTTTCCTTCTGTTCATCAGTGTAACGATGTTCGTCTTGGGAAATGAACGATCAAGAATAGGTCAAAATGGGTATTTTGTTTCTATTTTTTTTTTCTTTTCGGTAAACGTTTTCCAATAAATGTGGTGTCGTGGTTCTTTTCTTAAGTTGAGGAAATTACGTACATCATTATCACAAACTAAACATCAGTCCATTCCAACTTTTTCAGCCTGCAACGGATTTCTGATAACTAATATCGGTTAAGATCAGAAGCACTCTTGGTTGGGAACGGTTACTGCAAGCTTGTGTTGTAAATTTTGCAAATAAAATAAAGGTTGGTGTGTGCCGGTGCGTCGAACAGACACAGAAGACTGTTTCTCTTGGTCAAATCTAAAACATTGTTCATTCACGTTTAATTTTAGAATCCCATTCGCGACGAAATAGTGTGTCGTTAATTAAATCTATTATTACGTGTTAACATGTAGGTAATTGGTTGTCAGCACTGAACACAGCACGTGTAATCAAGCAGATTTTTCCCCCTTTCTTCCATAAACCTAATCTTTCGTTGGTGATACTTTTTTTTATCATTTGCATAATGTTCATTTATTTATTGATGCTGGTACCGTTAACGTTTACAACCTCGTGACAGCTTGGTGTCTTGAAGAAATTGGATACATGTGAAACTTTGGAGTATTAGCATTGAGTTTGTAATACTTAAGAATTAATTAAATATCTACCAGTCGGACACATGTTTCATACGTATACGGGTATTTATATTGGTTTTATATGTAGCCCAGCTATATACCGGTACTCAATTAAATTAAAACATGGCAGTGTGACTAACGTCACAGGACCTACGAAGATCTTGGAAATCGCCCCCCACCCCAGTTGAAATCCTGCCTATATTAAGATGGGCCAAGTCAGAATCACCAAATCACCAGAAATTTTCATAAAAAGTAGGTCAGCTCAGAACTTGCTGGTAACAGTCCCCTACTGCACCTTCATGCCGAAAATCAAGGTTCTAATGTCAACGGTTCTCCTTATTTTGCTGATGAAAGGATTGGGATGGACTGACTGACTGACTGACTGACTCACTCACTCATTCACTCACTCACTCATTACCGGACAATTTGCAAATGAGAACCTACTTCATAGGGGAAAAAATAGAATGATGGTCACTCTCGTTTGCCATCATTGTAAGTAGCCCAAGTGTGAACAGTAACATATGTGGAATACAAATCCTACCCGTTATCATATTATGATAGCGTCGCCCAGACTCCATCAAGACCGTCTGCTGATGCTCAATGATGTAAGCGGCATAGTCAAAGATATCAGTGTAGTGTTGTATGGGGACCAAGTGGCCATCAACTCTCTGTCTCCCTGTATGTGCGGAACAAATTATGATAAATAAGTAATTAAATGAAATAATGATGATGAAAAATTATCGAAAATTTCGTGCAAAATAAAATTGTCGCGCGTAAATCAATGATAAGAATACGTTTCCAGTAAGCATTTACATCTAAGGGTTGAAATGCATATAATCACATATCGATTATGGTTGTTGGTGAACACCATGAAGTTCCTAAGCGCACGACCCCAGGGCTACATGGAATCCTGTAAGGTTCAACGCGAAACCAGGAATCCTGCAAGTCAAATTGGAATTTGTCCTAAGCGTATTATGCAGCCTTATTGACAGGTGTTCTCGAAACGAAGACCAAAGACCCAAAAACGAAGACCGTTTCCAAAAGAGCCCCTCAAGAGGGTCTTCCATCTTCGGTCTTCGTTTTGTTATTGGCCCTATCAAAACACATGGGAAAAACCAAAACGAAGACCGAAGATGGAAGACCCTCTTGAAGACCCTGGGATATCTGGTCTGTGTGATGTCCGGGGAGGGTGTGAGGGTGTGGGATGTAGTTACAACTGTCCCCTGTTTAAAAATTTTAAATAGAAAAAAAAAAAGAAAAAAAAAAAAATTGAATAATTTTCTTTTAAATTAATCAATTTTAGTGCTCAGTTACCGATAAAGTATACCCGGAGAATAAAGTCCCCCCCCCCCCCCAAGGTTATACCATAGAAGGACATGTAAAACTCGCGGTTACTGTAATCCCCGCTTCAGGGTCTTCCATCTTCGGTCTTCGTTTTGGTATTGGTCCTATCAAAACACAAGGGAAAAACCAAAACGAAGACAGAAGATGGAAGACCATCTTGAAGATCCTGGGATTTCTGTGCTGTGTGATGATCCGGGGAGGGCGTGAGGCAATAATAATAATAATAATAACAATAATAATAATAATAAATTAAAATCTTAAATCATTAAATTTTTAAATTATTAAATTTCAAAATTATTGAATTTTAAATTTGATAAATTTTAGTGCTCACAGTTGTTATCGATCAAGTATACCTGGAGAATAAAGTTCGCTCCAGGTTATACCATAGTAGGACATGTAAAACACGCGGCGATTGTATTTTCCGCTTCAGGGTCGTCCATCTTCGGTCTTCGTTTTGATTTTTTCCATGTGTTTTGATGGGGCCAATACCAAAACGAATACCGAAGATGGAAGACCCTGAAGCGGGGATTACATGTCCTGCTATGGTATAACCTGGGGCAGACTTTATTCTCCATGTATACTTGATCGGTAACGGCTGTGAGCACTAACACTTATTAATTTTAAAATTTAATAATTTTTTTTTTATTATTATTTAATTTAAAAATGTAAAAGGGGACTAAAATTTCCGGGGGACAGTTGTAACTGCATCTCTCACCCTCACCGGATATCAAACAGCTCAGAAATGCTATGGTCTCCAAGAGGGTCTTCCATCTTCGGTCTTCGTTTTGGTTTTTCCCATGTGTTTTGATAGGGCCAATACCAAAACGAAGACCGAAGATGGAAGACCCTCTTGAGAGGCTCATTTGGGGAAGCATCTTCGTTTTTGGGTCTTCGTTTCGAAAACATCCCCATATTGACGTTAACAACCTGCATAAGGATCTGGCTTCTATCATATACGATCATGTATCATTGACCCAAGATGTCGGCAATTTGAAGGTATGCATGATGCGCATGTCTAAATTAATATGGAAAAGCCCACCAAGTCTAGTCCTCGCCCACCAATGTAGTTCTTTTATCGGTGGACGGACCGCATCCGGGTGAGCCATCAACTTTTCGTATAAATCACTGCTGCCACATTTCGGTTGACCAATAATAAAGAAGTATGGCAGACATCGAACCCTGTGGTAGTCTCCCTTTGCCTGTCTTGTCCATAGAACGGCGCTCATGTTAGTGAGGGCTAAGCGGATCTTTCCCACTTTAAGATAGCTGTTATTCATGTACAACGAACTAACCGTCTCTAACCAGCAAGGATTTTTATAATTTTCCAAAAATCTGAGGGGTCTCTGTAAGAGAAAAAATAAAGTTTTTTAAAATAATCTGGCATATACGGTAAATTCTCTAATAATTCAATCACCTTTATTAAAATCTGAAAACCCAGAATCGTTCTAATAGTTTGATCACCTGCTAAATCATTAACATAAGGAAATAATGATGCAATATCTGCAGGATTCTTAACCATTTTGTCAACTATCTGTTCCAATAAATTTGACCACTCCTTGATTTTACAGTGTCACTTCCTGTGCTTGAAGTATTGATAGGAATTTACGTAGACCTACTACTCGATAGTGAACAGATTTTGGATCGTTTCATGTAAAGAGATTCAAATAAACTCTTGTTAAAGGTTATGAGGGTTAAAAAAGAACTTTAATCCAGCACAACTGATTATTTGTCAAACAATCAAACAAATACTCATTTCGGTGAAGCTCTATTCGTTCAATATTTATAATTTATCAAATAATTACACTCGCAGATCAAGTAAATGAAAGACCTGCACCATATTATAATACTTACGGATGCCATTATGTTCACCTCCTCGGGTTTGTAGAATATGACAGATCGATTTGACACGCCAGTACTTCCTACAGCATCAGGCGACGTGGGAACCCTAGTTTCACTGTTCAAATCTTCAGAGCCTCTCTTCTCGTTAATACCATTCTCACCCTCGTCCATTCTTGAATTTTTGCCCTCGACACCTTCAGATGTGACATTTCTTTCCGCCTGTCCATGCAATGACTTTGATACATTCTTGCCTCGGGGCGAATAAATACGACCACTTTCCGGCACATGTCGTATATCTCCGTATATTCCATGGCGATCAGGGTTGATCAGTGACGATGATCTGTTCACAGTGTAATAAGTGAATAAAAACGTTAGAAGGAATAGACACAGAAGACTTATAAACGTTCGTCTGTTGGCAGCACATGGTAATTTCTCCTCCCAAATCCTCAGCATTGTCACAGAACGCCCTCTGGTGAAACTCTGTCGAACTCATCCCTGTGAGACGTCAAGGCAGATGGTTCCTGCTTGAGGAATGTTCGAGATTAAATCTATAGTTTTAAATTTGAAGTTTTGACGATATTCATGTGACAGATATCCGTCTTTTATTCTGTAGCCACTTTAGAGATCGATATTTAAAAACGATACCTGTTGAAACTTTTCGGATCTTGGCAGCTCAGGTAGAAACAATTGGACTCGCCCATACAGAGCAAGCGCGACAAGGCTCCGTATTCTATAATAAAACTATTTATTTATTATTTTCTCTAATGACTCTGGCACCGTTCATATACGGTTTTGTTTCTCAGAGGGACAGTTACGGTAATATACCAAAATCTCTGTACAAAAAGCTGTGTTCTGTACAGACAAAAATCCAAATTTAATATTGTCATAAGTGTCGTAAAAAGCGTCGACTGATCTTTGAAATTGAACTTTTTCGTTTACGTTTTAGCATCGATAATTAGTATTTGGATGTAATATCACTGAATATCTTTTAACTTTAATAACATGAGATTCCTTTTGTTTCAAGCTGTCCTATTTTAGCTATATTAAATAATCCATACTTAAATGTATATGTAAAGCTAAAAAAAAAACAGACAAAAGCCCAATTTCAAACTTCACTCATCGCTGTTTTACATATTTTTTTAATCTGAACGTTAACAACATGAATGACAAGTCTTTGCATGGCTTGAGTACTCAGCAGCTCGCACCAGCTCATCGACTAGTCTGATATTCAGACCTTACTTACTATGATTTTGCTGCGAAAATTCACAGGTTCCACAGTACCGTATACCACCTACAATTCGCATCGTCGAAAGATTTATTGTTCTTCACGAAGCCGAGATATATGGTTATCTTGACGTATACACTTACTTCTTTGCCACACCATACGATATGAGAAATTCTGCTACCACGGCCCTTTAAAAGTTAGAATAGACTACAGAACCACTACACGAGCCCAGACTTTTAGGAGAAGCAAGAGCAAAGCTTACCTTTTTATCTTTCATGGCGAAACTTAATTTAGCCGCATTACTGTAGATCTACTTCAAGATGTAAAGAACAAATATACCAGTAATAATGATCTGGCACTTACTTCATCGGTATGGACGTATAGATACAAGAGCATGTGAATTATCCTATAAAGTGGTCCGGCTATATGAAGCTGGCGCATTATTATTCAGTGTTAACCTACTTATTTCGAATATTCTTCGATTGTGAATCAATTTATATGAGCTACGCCCAGGTATATAATGCGCATTGAAATACATTCTTTAAGCGTACCGTACTTTAAGAAATCACTATGTTCCCCTGTGTAACAGAATGGGAGAAATTCTGTATTGATAACGATTAAAAGGAAAATTCTTGGACCGTTGCTGTTTATCACCTATAACAACGACAATTTGACCTGTAAAAGCGCCTGTATTCAAATGACACGTCTATAAAAAGAAATAAACGCCAGTACTCACTCTATGGGTTGGGATGTATTAGAAGCCAAACCCTGTGAAACTTACCATGGTACATATCTCTGAAAAGCGGACATGGGATAAACACGTAGAATGTGTCAGTGAAAAGTGAAATCGGTTGTTAGGCCTGTTGCGAAATTTGCTTACCACAATATTTGCCTGCCAATATCATGTATGATCCACTTTAGAATATAGATCGTCTGTATGTTCTTTACGAAAATAAATCTATTAACAACTTAGAAAATATGCACAAAAAAAGAGCAGCCAAACGATTAATTGTTAATAACATCACTGATCATGATAGATTTTGACAACAGAGGGAGGGGGGGGGGGGGGGGAGGAGGGGTGGGAGACTGGCCGTGAGGAAAGAGCGCACGCTCCTGATCTCAGCTGCTGATCTGGCGCGGGTTCGATTCCCACCGAGGACTTCCAGGGTATTAAAAATATCCCCGCTGTCAGCTGGGCTAATCGATGTCCAGGGTAAAAGGAACTGTGGGCGCTCTCGATCGTGTCCTGGCACATGTAGGCACTGTCGTGATATGACTGAAAAATTGTCGAAAACGACGTTAAATCTCACTCACTCACTACAACTGAGTGGACAACATTACATTCACGACTTTATAGACATACAATTTTCACATGTCTTCTCACTGGCACCTGTTACATCGAACAGCACCTACCACCTTTTTTAATTGTATTCTCCGGCTCATCGAACTGACGTTTGAAAATGTGACTTCTTTCATCGATTTGTTCCAAAGTGGAATGGTTTACCATTCAATTTTCTAACTTCACCAAGAGTTAATTCTTTCAAGAGAGTCATTCTAGTCATTCAGATGTTATTGGTAATTTATCATTTTACAGAATTTATTTACAATGTATCTTTGCTTTTTGTCTTGATATTGTTATTTTACACATGTATATCTTAGCACATTATTCATCTTATTTTCATGCTACACCTGATGATATCATCTTGAATGTATATACGATCCGTATTTTTTAACATTATTTATCTTATCTTCCTTATTTATCAGCTACATATGATAATATTTTAACTATCTTTTGAGTATATTACATGTACCCTTGAAAATTTGTTTTCGTTTACATTTCAACTGTTTTATTATATTGTGTATTTTTACTGTTTATTTTTCCTGAATGTATTTGTATATATTGTTGAAAGGGGGGTAGATTTTGATATGTTCCGTTGCATTTAACGATCCTAACTCATGTCAAATCACTAAGTAAATAAATAAACAAATAAATATCCCCTATTCACTCGAAACCGGTTATTTTGTTAATTTGCTCAGTTACTTATTGATATTTTAGTTACCCATTCGCCGCCTAGCGACGGAGCGTGGAACTAACGGTACCAACATACAGGTATTGTCTCCTAGGTTAAGTGTACTAAGATTGGTGGCTATAAACAACACTCAAGAGCGTCCACCAGCTCAGTTACTTATTCAGATGCCAGCTCATTATTCGGCCTCTAAAGGTGGATTGTGGAAATATCGGTACCATCATGTTGGTATTTCTCCCAATATATATGTACCAAGTACGGTGGCTCTTAACCACTTGCAAGGATATCTACCATCGCAGTTACTTAATCAGATGCCAGTTCATTATTCGCCCCTAGCGGTGGATCGTGAAACCAATGGTACATTCATGTTGGTATTTCTCCCAGCATATATGTACCAAGTACGGTGGCTCTAAACCACTTGCAAGGATATCTACCATCGCAGTTACTTAATCAGATGACAGTTCATTATTCGTCCCTAGCGGTGGATCGTGAAACCAATGGTACATTCATGTTGGTATTTCTCCCAGTATATATGTACCAAGTACGGTGGCTCTAAACCACTTGCAAGGATATCTACCATCGCAGTTACTGACGGGGCTGCCAGTTCATTATTCGCCCCCTAGCGGTGGATCGTGAGACTAACGTCTAGGCATCTAGGCATTGTCTCGTATTATATGTGTAGTAAGTCTGGTGGCTCTAAGTCACTTGCAAGGGTGCCTACCAGCCCAGTTACCTATTTACGATGCCAGCTCACTATCGCCCCTAGCGGTGAATCGTGGACCTAACGATACCATCATGTAGGTATTATCTTCGAGTATTTTTGTACCAAGTTTGGTGACAAAAAATCACTTGCAAGTGTGTCTACCAGACCAGTTACTCATTCAGATGCCAGTTCACTATTCGCCCCCTAGCGGTGGATCGTGGTACTAACAGTACAGTCATGTAGGTATTGTATCGTAGTATATGTGTACCATGTTTGGCGGCTCTAAGCCACTTGCAAGAGTGTCTACGGGCGTTATAATACACTGAATCGCGAACTGTGAAACGTGAACCGTGAACTGGCATCTAGCTTCACAGCCGAATAGTGAACCGTGAACTGGCAGCTAAATTCCCGAACATTGGCAAAAAGGGAGTGGAACAAATTCATCGTTCGTGGCTCATGTATCTCTTTGCCATTTTCACCCCCGATGTCAAAGATACAACCGTTAGACATATCAACTTACATTGTAAAACCGTTCAAATGTTTTCAATATTCGTCTATAAACAAGATTACCCAAGCGAAGACTATAAATGAGATGTAAAATTCAGGCGGTACAAAGGGTAAACATTCTAGCACCCTATAGATGTCGAATAAGTCATGTCCGTCGATACGGCCTATTCTCGCCAGTAAGTGAGAAGTATGGTATGATTCTTTTTATTTAAGCTTTCTGAAATTATTGTGGTCATGAGTTATGGCATAGGCGGAAGGGGGAGGGGCAGAGGGCGCTCGTCTCTCCCCCCCCCCCCCGCTGACGAAATGCAATGCTGTGCTGTAACATAGTTTCCACGCAGTGAAGCAAGGCAATTATGTAATATCACTAATTATCTAAAAATGCCCAGATCACGGGATAAGGATTCTAAAATTCATAATGTTTCCTGTGGGACCCTTACCATCGCCATTTCTTTATTTTTTATTTGTGGTTTTACCTCGAAAAATTGCATGATAAATTAGGGAACTTTTCCTCACAGAAAAGCAAGAATTTTTAAGAAAAATGACCAAAGCATCACTTTTATGGTACCCTGCATGGCCGCAATATTGATCCTCTTTTCGTGGTCAGGGGTTAAGCGAATATGGCTCGAAGTGACCCGAATATGATAACTACAAAGTCAGGGAGTGGCAGCTCGAAAGTGTTTATCGTTCCGGAGATACGTGTTCAACAGTTTTGTACTGTTCCAACCATTGTACTACGCTGAACACCATTACGGAATTGCCATTTTCCTCCTAATGATGAACAACCAAAGCCTTTGTTCTGTTACCATTATGATAGTCATTTCAGTGGGTGTCTCGGCACGAATAAACAGCCAGTACGTCAGTTGTACTTAACACCTAGTACATGTGCCTGTTGTTGAGCAGATGTTTGTTGTTTACAAAAGTATTGTATAACATTTGCTCAGGTTTACAAAAACACGGACCATGTTTTGACATCAGTTTTCCCGGATAAAGATGTCTGTGAGAAATGTTAGTCAAACCTTAACGTTAGTTTGGGATTTCTTCAGAAATTCACGAACTTGGCATGCCAACTACAGGGTTACGTTTGGTTTGGTCATACATAATTGTGCATATGACAACCCTCGTAAACTGATATTAGCACCATAAGGTTTTCTGTAGGCTGTCAACAAGTTCGGATATTGTTTGAAAGAAGTTTCCATTAATCTTTGCTGGAATCCACGTTGTCGCGATGAGGGAGCCAGTGGACTAACAGGAACTGCTTCTCAATATAGGAGTGATGTGAAAGGTTCAAATCCCGAGCTCTTAAAAAAGTCCAGTGCAGGCTTCCCAGAGAGAAAAATTAACAAACCACTAAAAAAGAACCTTACTTAATATGTAGTAAATCAGCTGCGTACATCTTGACAAAATTATTCTCTCTACTATTCGCCGTCACAAATGATCCACCACGCCAGGTAGCCTGAATTTTCCACTCAAACATATTAAACATCCAGCATACATTTGCCACATTTTTTTCCGAGATACGGCTGACAAAAATGAGGCCATTCCGCCCAAAACAATCACAGCGAAAATGAGAGGTGAGCAATCAAACTGGCCCAGAGTTTTTACAAGGTTGTTTGGATATTTTTTAGTGTTTAATAGAATAGAAACGATTTAAAATATATCACAAACAAATTCTCGCAAAGACAGATTTCAACCGAATTCAAGTCATGATTATAGTCTTAGTCCAAAAAAATCAATGGTGGTTTGTGACTAAAATATAGTCTGCTGGCGTAAATTGCTCTCACAAAGGACTGCTTATGGCTGGTCAATCATGTCACAATTCGACATTTTTATACCATGGTATAAAATATTGATAAGATGCTTTCAGATGTTATATTTTGTACCAAAGAAAATTGACCAAGCGGCCATAGTTCGCATATTTATTTATGCTGCCTATATATACCATGGTATTAAATAATTTAGCGCTACGGTTAATATATGACTTCCTGGTTCTTTTTCACCAATGATATGTGAATGGTAAGTCGATTTGTTATTAGCTCGCTCCCATGCGCTGCGATGCGGAAAGTTACAGGGGTAGGTCTGCAACTCAAAAGCCACCATTGGATCAACTTTAACGCGGGATTGAAGCAGCATGGAACCAGACACCCTCCATCCACCCTATAAAACACTGAGGACAGCACATAAAGACAAGTGATATTACAGTGCTAGACACCACATTATCAAGTTCCTGTTGCTTCTGAGCAAAATGCATTGAAGCACGAATTAACACAATGTAGGCAATAAATGCAAGAATCTGAAACTCGGTAGCTCAATATAACATATAGAAAAGACATACGAAAAGTCATCTATACCGAAACGTCGCAAGCGAAAAATGTCGCATGCCGAAATTTCCCGCGTGAAAAAGTCCTGATATACCTTTGAATGTCAGGGTTTGAAACGAAAGCAAGTAGGCCTAAACTCGTGCCTATTTTACGTCGATTTTCCGATCATAAAGCAAGTTTGTTTACCAGTCGAGAATCCGACTATTGTTTATACAAGACAATTCGTGAAACCAGTATTCTGGAAGCCTCCTTTTTAACCTTAGTTGTTCAGTATATTCAGTCGAACTCTCGTTCCACCCGGAGTTAATGTACACAATTCCCCGAGATTACGCCATATGTGACACATTTCCTCTGTAAAACAGCGTGGTTCGAGGCGTATGCAATTATAAATAACCTCACAAAAACAGATATCTAAACGTAACATGCCGGTCGTCCCGGGTAGAAACTCCTGAATGTGTTTTGTTGCTCTACAAAACTGTTTATGTATAAATCATCAAGTGGGGCTATTTGCTGGCATTTCTCTCGCTATTGCGTTCCGAAGAATGTTAAATGTGTGTTTTGTTCTACAGACTAAAGGATATGGTCGATAGCAACCGTCATCGCTATACCCATAAGGTGATCTGGTCTGTTATAATCCTTTAAATTACAGAGGTATTATAGAATATATAGGCTTCCCGGCGTAAAAAGCACGTACATCTTTTCAAGGCAGTCTCCAACCTCGAATACCAGGGCCATTCGGTCCTCTCCTCCTTACTTGAGCGGCCATTTTCCAGCGAAAGCGATCCCTAACGGCCAGGTTGAGCATTCTCAAACTGAGAATGTGTCTCAGCGCCATCTTGATGCTCCGAAAGCGAGGCTCCATGTCATCATTTGCGAGTATTTCGATGTATTGTAGCAGAAAATCTAGTTGTCTCCTAACGAAGTCAGTTTTAATTAATATTTTGATCTTTAATCTGTTGTCGTTATTTATGCACGGGTCTCTCGGATAACGAGAGACTGAGTCAGCCTAGCTGGTGATAAAATAATTTCGAACTTGCGAATCCTTCAACAATAGAGCCACGCCGATTGAGACAGTGGTTCGTTCATCCATTCTCTTCCCTATCTCTTTAACATCAAGCGTGATTTTAATCATTGATAACTGGTGTCAATATGATAAATATGAACTAAATTATCCTACTATACCAAGAAAGGAACATTAAGCTTACATTTATCATAATTTTGGCAATTTCACGGCAAATTTTTTTATTAATGATTCAAAATATCTCATAGATTAAAGTGATAGCAAGGCGAGTCGATTAACGAGCCATAACTCATGCTATGCGGTCAAGAGAGTATTGTCTAAGGATTAACTTGAATAATAGTGCAAACTCGGAAGTGTTAGGACGAAGTCGTATATAGTTATTCACGAGAGTGATGGTCAATTGATGGATCCCATTCGGGTTCATGCAGACAAGGCAAAAACAACAACAACACTGCTAAAAACAACAAAAATCGCGTATTGTACCAATACTGTATATCTTTGTTCCCACTCATTATGTACATGTAGGTGCGTATTAATGACTATAGCGTTACCTGCCTGGAATATTCCTCAAGTAATGATATGTTCACCTATGTACAGTTATCCTCGTTGAGGATTATAGTGGTTCGCGGATTCATAATACAATTGTGGAAACTCAAAGTTTCGATATCATTCCAATATGGAATTTGAATATTATGACCTGACGAAATATCAGCCACAGCTATAGCCATAGTATGGCAATGCCACGTGTTGTTATAAGGGAGTCACAGCTTCAGCAACTGCACTCCTCAGGTATTCAATGAATTATCATCTTATCGGAGGTTCCATTTTAATTAACCTTTATAAAAGCCCTGTGATTGGCTGGATCCTCTCCAACTTGTCTCTACAATCCAATAAAAATACTAGAATCCGTTTTGGAAATTTGAATTGACCAATCACACTTTTCGAAATGCCTTGGAGTTTCTATGAAAACTCATTAAGCTTCAGTTAAATTTTATTCCACTGTGGCAGTATTTCTTAACCATAGTATCAATCACCTAAAAACAACTACTGGTTCAGCAGAATTCCGGTATATCCGTTTACTATTATCCCTATTCTTTTCAAGAACAGCACTGATTATGGCACAGACCCTTGACTAACGCCATCAGAGTGACACCAGAAATAGCACATTGGGCACATATGTCCAGAAACTTCAGTATTCAGTATTCAGTATTCATATTCCACATGGCCGCATTAAAACAGCGACCGTCCTCTGACTATAGGTCGACTACAATCGCACGGTCTTCAACATAATTCACCTGAACGACCGGACTTCGTGTCATCTCTTTCCCACGTCCTCAGTCCACAGAAATCTTGAATCACGAAGAAGTTCCGCTAATTGTGCGTTGTACGGTCCGTAGAACTCGTCCAAGAGTTTTCGCGTTTCCGGAAACATATCTCCTAAGGCTCTGTCAGCTGTGGTTCGGGTGTTTACCTTTGTCATGGATAGTACCTTGTTCTCTTGGTCTAGGGGCAGTTGTCCTGTGAAAATTAAAGAATCTTGAATTTAATTCGACGCTATATCTTCAAATTTAAACTACATGAATAATAGTACAGCCACGTCGCCAGTTCCGATCCAGTGTCAGTTGCGACCCACTTCCCAAAAACAATGTTTTTTGTCACAAGCAAGATCACGTGAAATCTTAAACATCTGGTGCATTCGAATGAGATTATCAACCTTCCAATCATGGTTAAATTATGTTATGCATTCATTGGATTTGTTAGGAGATGGTTTTACAGACCTACTCCATACACACGACTACATCGATCTAAGTACACACACCATGACCCGCCATCATGAAAAATCAGTGTCGTCTGCTGGCACTTCCAATCAAAGTGTTGATGTCTTGTTTCTCACATATAATTATCATATAGTACTACGTTTCTGCCATAATTTTATTCAATCGATTGTCAGTCTAAAGGCTACTCTCTCCATCGCTGACAACAACTGACGGAGCTACTTCCGAACCACCATCTTCCATGGATGGCCAAGCTGGCCTGAAATGTTCTTGCAAATGCAGCGCTCATAACATAAATTCGTAACTGAAGAGTCCTGATTCGCATTGCTTACATTCAGTCTGCTACTCAGAGGTAAAATAAATAAAACTACCAGCGATTTAGCATTTTTTCCTTTGAGTATACGCATATAAGTCATCGGTGATATTTTATTGTCCAATCTATCTTGCCAATATGATCAGTTCGACCATATCCTTATCACCCCCCAAGCCGCGTTCCTTATTGCCAAATGTACACTTATGGGATGAAGACATCCAAAACGAAATATCCAGCTAGGACGCTATTTGGGAGGAAAGTTATCATTTTGACGATTACATTTGTATATGCCTGGATCAAAGGTCAATGCCAAAACGAGGCTGGATCGGAACTGGCGACCGTGGGTCGGAACTGACACCTCTCATTAAGAAATGTAATCTCATATTCCGTACAGTTCAGTTCATCACCAGCTAAGTTACGTTGTTAATAAATTCTATAGACAATTGTGTTGCGAACCTCATAATGATTTTGTCAATCAAACCATTCGCTTTTGAAACAGACGGAAATTTCACTTTGGTGAGTCGGAACTGGCAACGTGACTGTCTATATATATACTTTGCTTTATTTACAACACCAACAAGGACAACCCTTTCAATGCAATCCCTCCCTCGCAATCTCTCTAACTTGCAACCTTGCGACCTCTCAGTCTCGAAATCTCGCAATCGCGCTCTCCGCTCTCTCGCAATCTCGCAAACTCGCTCTGTCGCTTCGCTCTCTCGCAATCTTGTAGCCTCGCCCTATGGAACTGAAGGCCAAGGACAGAGTTTACGAAATGGCCGTATCCGTTTTTCATAGTTTATGGAACGGAATGGGTTCAGTGGATACCATTCACTGAGCAGAGAAGTATTACGATGTAACGTTAGAACGTGGTCACAGTCCCTGTCATTTAACATTGGTCAAATGTCCCTGCATACCGTTACATGGAAGACATCCATTTCGTTGCGAGGAATAAAAAAAAATCACTCTCAAAATACAAATATCCTATTTCCTATCCAGGCGTATACTGTAACAGTCAGGACCGTTTCCATAACAACGTCTATGTCGTGTATGTCTTTACCACTTTGTCAGTTCGGTTTAAAAGACGGAACTCCACTATCCGGAACGTCGAGTAAACCATTACCTTAGCAATTTGTTAAGAGAAACCGAATGGCGGCAAATATAATTAGTGGCCAGACTTATGTAATTAGCGAATAAAGAAACAGTAAGGGAAAACCGCAGACCAGCAGCCGAAAACTATCAGGCCCACCCATAATAAAACCGACGGCAACATGGAACACCGATTGTTGAGAATTTTTTTTTCTTTTTTCTTTTATCTTAGGAAATATCCCATAGACTTGATTAATATGGTACACGTGTTCAATGGTGCAATTGTTAAAAATATATGAGCGGATACGAGACTTGACACATGAACAAAATAGTGTGCCTTCACTTTAATGGAAACACCTAACATAAATAAATAATTATATATACACGCTTTCTAAAAAAAAAGAGGGTACAAATAACTACCAGAATTCGCGACAGAAGACTTACGTCATTGCAAAAACTATTCTCCCCGACTATACCTAAAAAGAACGCTCTCCATCTGACATGTCGCTGATTTTACATGAGCTACAACTTTTTTTTTTGAAGATCTGGTTTTAATCAGATTGCTCTTACACAATCCATTATTGACTTGAACCAGTTTCATTTATACTTGCTAGATATTTATAGTTTGTCATCTTTGAAGACTTCTCGCAACTGAATAGAAACTGTACATGAAAATACTGTATTCACTAAACATATCTCAGTTTTCAAAATATGACCTCAGCGTAATCCAAACGCAAGTTAATTTCTACGCTATTTCGGTTATCAAAAATGCCCCGTTCGCTTTCCCTCGTCAAGTGATCACTAAGCTTGCAGCATGGCATTTAGGGACCATTAAATTTTTATCCGTGGATCAGAGCCACCGCAAAGAATGTTTTTCTTGCTTCTCTCTGTATGACATCAACTTGTTGATGTAGATGCAAGACACTTACTTTTCTCACAGAAATGGTATGCCAATTTTCTCTTTTCATTTCAAGTGTATATACCCTATAACATTGCTTCATTCTCCGTGGTTATACTGAAAGTATGACTGAAACTAGACTATGTTTACTGAGTATAAATAGACAATTTTACCGCTGAACAGGTAGCAAATAGACGATTTAGAACAAAGTTCATCTAAAATAGAGATATATGCAATTTATTCATGTTGAAAATAGGGTAAAAGCATTTTTAGTAGTGATTGGCCAAAATCCAATCTTGAATGAAACTAGACTATATATGCTGACTATACAGTCCAATTCTCAACAATAACACAAATGCATTTCTGCAGCATTGGATTACAATGTGACCATGTCATGGATAGGATATCACGAATAGTGAAAAAAGTTTGTCCGCTCATCTACAACGTAAAAACAATGATTGCGTGAGAAGTAAAGAATTATTGCTCAATACAATTTCTCTTATTTCAATATTTGAGGTTATGTGTGTACACATAATCTCTGCCATTACTATGATTTCAGTTTAATCCATCATGTACATTTTTTCATGGCAGTATAGTCCCATAACTATTTATTCTTTTGTTCGGATAGGGATCCAAGGTTTTTTTTAGCTCGAAATCGTGGGGGGGGGGGGATGATTTTTTTTTTTAATAAAACAATAGTTTTGAACCGGTCCTATACCCACTGATAATTTTGATAGGTTCCCTTACCCTACATGACCGCAACAGGGCCTTTGTACGTTCATAAAGTTACATGCAGACCGCGGTTCGCAGTTTGCAGTTTGTTATTCGAGGGGACCAGTCATTCAACGACTCATAACAACGCCCCTAGCAGCGCCCCCTGGCGTCAGATTTGGGATATGAATATACAAAGATATATGATATATCTTCTTTGCTATGCAGAGTTTGAACTTCAAAGTATTCAAAATAAAAAAAATTACAGATTTCCATATCTAAAGAAATAATTGCTGGTCTCCTCAAATAAAGAACTGTGAACCGCGGTCTAACTTTATGAACGTGGACTTTGTCTAGTTTTGAAGAGTGTTTTTCATAAAAAAAAGCAAAGTGGTATACTCTTTCTCCTCCCTGTCGATAAATGTTCTCATTGGTGTCAGTACTGCAAGCTCGTTAAGGAATAACCCGAGTAATGTGCTTATCTCGCTTTCACAGCCTTGAAACCCTGAAGTCCGAGTCATCAAATCCAGACATTGAGCTTGATGTAACATTCAAAGTGTTGAGAACGGTTAATGTATTTTCCATGTTTTCATTCACCACTCCCTTCCCTGAGGAAATTTCCTCATTCAGTCGTTCGAAAACAGTTCGCGAGAACCGGCTTGAAAGCTAGCAATCTCGTACGGATAGACTTTTTATCAAGGCTATCAGGCGCGGTGATGTAAGCTAACAGAAAGGAGAAAGTATAAAAAATACCATGGTATTTTAACGAATTGTCACAGCTGTCCCGTGCTGATATATCCTTCAAACGGAAATATTTTTTCGATTATAACAGTCTCAATATACCCCGGTGTGAGGTACCTGTCTGCTGTATGTAAACTCTAATGCTGATATTTTACTGTCGCTCCATATTATTCTTGATGGCACGTTGTGAATTGACGCTCGCTTCGTTCTTCAACGCCGGCTAATACAGTTGTAACTAAAAACAATTCAAGTGGAGGATGAAGGGGAGTCACTTGATGCTTCGGTGCTAGTGCTCTTAGCATAGTTATACGGTACCATATTGATTATTGTTTGCCAAGCTTGTGCCCTTTTGACGAGTCTTCATGTTCAATAATATATTTCTTTTAACGTATTTCTTCATGTTTTCCGCATGTATAATAAGGCTCTATCATAAAGAAACCAAATCCAAGAAAAGAAATAAAATTGAAAAGTATGGACAATAAATCGCCCGAGTAGCACATCCTCACAAGACTATGTCAGCTGAACCACCAAGGTAAATCTGTTCGCATTTGCTAGCAGTGGTAACCCTTACTAACTAATGTTTAATTCTCTCGTTTAAGAGGTGACGATAATACTCAGAGCAAAATAATGAAACGGTGATAAACAGCCGTGCCTCATGTCGGTCATCTTGAAAAATGGCTGTTACGGCCTACATTAACCTAGTACGAAATGACTCCATATCTCATTGCCCTCCCAATGCCATATCTAATTCCGTGTGAGCTTTGACGCTTTATGCGAAAAGTCAAAATCCATTGAAAAATTCACAATATCTGGTTGATTATGTTTGCCTAATTTGCTTATTATCATTATCAATATTATTATTTTCATTCCTTAATTAATTAAATATTACTGTCTCATAGCACTGTGGCATTGTACAACTATTTTGCTTTCAAAACCCAAGCGCAGTATTGTTGATAAATAACGCAAACCTAGGTGTGCCTAAGTGACCCAAAATGAAAATCTGGCGGCCATTTTTGAAAAGCTTTTGAACAATTTCACATATCTGGCTGGCATTCCTTAATTAATTGAATATTACTCTCTCATAACAATGAGCTACATCATGATAGACCAATCTATCTGATATGATACAAGTGTTTAAAAGCAACTACCTCGCAGGGTTATAAACTAGTCACGAGAAACTGATTATAATTTTCTTGTTCGTTATAGTTACATGATGAGACGAGACAATGTCTGGAAAAATCAGATATTGGGCGAGCTCCCGAGAGTGTAATATCTTGCCAATATTTGGCATACATTGTTGAGTGTCTATCATGTAACTGTGTTATCCAATGATCATCCGAACTTGAGAGTGGAGCTCCGCTGCCCAATTTGAACTAAGAGGTCAAGAGGTCAGTCGTGGTGTATATCAAATACACCATATTGCGGTATTTGAAATACATGTACACCACGGGTGATTTGTGTAGTGAATAAATTACACGAAAACGATCAGAGGAAATTCGGGCATTCATTGGATAATATCACAATATGTTACCGTCCCATAACCTTTACGAAACTGAGTGAAACTTGCTTTGCGTTTATCAAAAAAGTATACGAACTATAAGGTTGCGTAGAAAGGAGTTATACGGGTTTATTTTCAATCATGGATGATATAGGCAACACCACAATCGGATATTTGGCGACGTGGATTTGTTGTTAACTTGACGCCATTATTCGGCCTCGAGCCTCTTTGAAATTCGAATTCATACCATTGATACGTACCGCCTAACTATTGACGAGAATTGCGAATTTCCCGAAGTGCTGCGATAAACAAGAAAGAAAGCACACCACAAATATAACTTACGTAGTCCGTGAAAGTCGTACATCCGTTTGAGGATTGTTCTAGGTTTGACAGCGTATTCCTCTGTTTTCACAATAAAAAACTGCTGCCTGGGAAACACCCGAAACCAGTCTTCTAAATATGGAGCATATATTCCAACTCGGAGGCGGATCTGAAAACGGACCGAATAAGAAATGAATGAAGAAATAATTAAAGCAGGGTCAGGGATCGATATATATTTCCGACGAGAATTTTATGTCGGTAAGGCTGAATAAAAATAATCTCTAGCTTCACAGGAACTTTCAACAAAATAGATGAAAAGGGATGGAGGGCTTTTTTCTTTCGCACCTACCAAATATATCCATGTTTTCTGGCAAACCGATGCAGTGGTTTAAAGATGTAATCAGCTTCAAATCTAGGCTGGAATCGTTGTCTCTCAAACCCCGCGAAAATGACATATGTCATGACAGGTTCAAAATAAAACACATTTGACCACGAAAAAACTAAACTTGTTTCTACAATTCAGGAGAAAGCATAAGGAATTGTTCTATAAACATAAACGGCATAGCATGCCACTCTATCGAACCTCGGGCACGAGCTATGACGCTATCCCGTGGCTGTAACTGTTCAGCATTCAGATTCATGAGCTACGCTGCGTCATTCAAACGTCACACAGTGACGTCATTTTCCTCTCCGTGTACAAGTGAGTGAGTGAATAAGATTTAACGTCGCTTTCAACTATATTTCAGTCATATCACGACGTTGGCTCCTATTCCTTTTCACACCCGGGAACCACACGGGTGGGGTCCTATTCCTTTTCACACCCGGGGAACCCCACGGGTGCCTCAGTCGCCTCTTACGACAAGCTGTCTGAGAAGCTGAGGCCTATTCTTACCATGACTTGCGGTGTGCACAACGACGCATTTAGTGGCGAAACAGAAACCCCTCGAAGCGGGCTGAATTTCAAATTTCCCCCGACAAGCTATTCTTGTATTCGATGTATATGGCCACCCCACTATCACTAAATGTGATATTTATGAACTTTAGCAAACTTCGCTGCTGAAAAACGCAGAGGGGAGAGTTGACAAAAGTGATCGATTTTTGAGGCTGATTACATCTTTAATACGATTTGCATGAAACCAACAATGTTCTTTGAGCTAGTTGAAGTGTCAGCCTTCAGCAATACTATTTCCTTCAAACCAAACAAGACATTGGTGGAGGATGGAGGATGAATGAAGAATGATGGAGGCTGGATGGCGGAGGATCTATGAAGGAGGATGGTGGATGATGGATGGTGGAGGATGGATGGTGGGGGATGGATGATCTATGCTGGAGGATGGAGGACGGCTGATGGATGATGTTGGGTGGATGGTGGAGGAGGAATGAGTGCTGGAGGATGGAAGATGGAGGGTGAAGGATGGATGATGGATGTTGGAGGATGGATGACGGCTGATGGATGATGGACGATTGATGATGGAGGATGGATGGTAGAGGATGAATGATGGATGATAGCTGCTGGATGATTGAGGATGAACGATGAAGGATGGATGATGGATGGTGAAGGATGATTGAAGGAGGATGGATGCTGGAGGATGGATGCTGAACGATGGATGCTGGAGTATGGATGATGGATAACGGATGATGGAGGATAGATGCTCGACGATGGATGCTGGAGGATGAATAGTGAAGGATGACTGATGGATGATGGAGGACGGATGGATGATGGCGGATAGAGGATGGTGTATGGATGATGGAGGATGAAGGATGGAGGACAGCTGATGAATGGTGGAGGATGAATGATGGATGACAGAGGATGAGTGACGCATGCTGGATGGTGGCGGATGGATGACGGCTGATGGATGATGAAGGATGGATGATGCAGGATATATGGTATAGGATGAATGATGGAGGACGGCTGATGGATAATGGAGGGTGGATGATGGATGATGGATGCTGGAAGGTGGACAGTGGAGGATGAATGATGGATGCTGGATGCTGGAGGATGGATGACGGCTGATGGATGATGATTGATGGATGATGAAGGATGAATGATGAAGGATGGTTGATGGAGGATGAATGATGGATGGTGGAGCATGGATGATGGAGGATGGATGCTAGATGATGGATGCTGCACGATGGATGCTGGATGATGGAGGACGACTGATGGATGATAGATGATGAAATATGGGTGATAAATGATGGAGGAAAGCTGATGGATGGTGGAGGATAGATGATGGATGCTGGATTATGGAGGATGGATGATGGATGCTGGGCGATAGACGATGGATGATGGAAGATGGCTGATAGTGCGTGACTGATGGATGATGGAGGATGGATGATGGATGATGGAGGACCCCTGATGAGTGATGGAGGATGGATGGTCGAAAATGGAGGATGGATGATGGATGGTAGAGGATGGAGGATGAAGAACGACTGATGGATGATGGCGGAAGGATGATGGAGGATGGAGGATGGAGGATGGATGATGGATGATGGAGGATGGATGATGGAGGATGGATGATGGACGATGGAGGATGGATGATGGAGGATGGAAGATGGATGATGGAGGATGGATGATGGATGATGGAGGATGGATTATGGAGGACGACTGATCGATGATGGGCGATGGACGATGGATGATGGAAGATGGCTGATAGTGCGTGACTGATGGATGATGGAAGATGGATGATGGATGATGGAGGACCCCTGATGAGTGATGGAGGATGGATGGTCGAAAATGGAGGAAGGATAATGGATGGTAGAGGATAGAGAACGGCTGATGGATGATGGCGGAAGGATGATGGAGGATAGATGATGGAGCATGACGAGGTACAGAATTATTGGGTTTCCAAGCGACCACGGAATACATGTTCGACTTTTCATACTCACCCGAGCCAAATCGGCGATGGTTCTATTGTACAGGCATCGTCTTAAAGAATTATCCATGGTACAATTTTTGTACACTTCGATAGCATTCACAACCACATTATGAAAGTCATCTCTGGACTTGTTGACTTTCCGGAAATATAAATAATCGGAATACATTCTGTGGAGGAAACAAAAATCAAGTACACGTCTAATACACAGAGTAATATGCGCCTTGAAAAATTTCATTGTACAGAAACATTTTTTTTTTAAGTTGGCCACCTGGGGGCGCCACCTGCTGATAAAAGTCGCAAATAAGGTATTGATGTGACTCAAAGACGTATCCAGTGTGAAGAGAGTCTACGACGTTTACAAATTCTACTTTCCTTTGAAAATGTTCATTCATGAGAGGAATCACAAGCCAAGTCTTGTCGTGATAGCAATATATCGATTGTACCTTTACAGAAGCTCTATGATTGGCTGGATTTTCTACCAGTTTCCCCAAGAGCCAATGAAATTCCAGGATTTCTGTTTAGACATTTGAATTGACCAATCACATGCTTCAAAACTGGTAGATATACCGTGGTGCATTGTTGTTCCTGTAAATTTCCATTCGAACATAATCAAAGAAGTTGTTTTCTGTCTCGGATTTTTCATAGATATAATCAATGTTCATGGTTCCTGTGCATGGAGTTTTGACTGCGATAACGGTGAGGTACGAAGCCAGAATTTAGCAATCTGGGTTAGGAAAATAATCCTGTACGCAAGGTTGAGTTCTTGTGAATAAAGTAAAATGCAGTGGATATAGTCAGGACTAAAACATCCAGGTTCAGAACACTAATCTGGGGTTTTTAGGAATCAGGATCAGTTCAGACTGAGGTGAAAGGTGACTGATGCAGTCAGCGTTCAGAAATCGAGGTTCAAAACACTCACTTGCAACTATGGTTCCTAAGAATATGGATCAATTTAGAAAAAGTAACGCATGTAGTTAGTGGTCAATAATCTGGGTTTAGAACACCCACTTGGCGTTAGGGTTCCTGTAAATAAGGATCAGTCCAAACTAAGGTGACAGATGTCTGGGTTGAGCCATCATGATTCCAATCACTCACCTAGTGCTATAGGGATCAGTTTAGACTGATTTAAAATGTGGTCGATGTACACAAGGTTCATCCGGCGCGTTCAGGACAATGCTGGGGTTCCTGAGAATAAGATCAGTTGAGACAGAGGTAAATGGTGACGGATGTAGTCAGGCTTCGGAAATCTGGGTTAACAACACTCACCTGGTGCTGGGGTTTCTGAGAATAAGGATAAGTTTAGACAGAGGTAAAATGTGGCGGATGTAATCAGGGTTCAGCAATCTGGGTTCAGAAGCGTTTTCGTTTCCTATCAGGTTCCACCAATGGTCGTTATCCCAAAATGTTGACATGCTACCTTCACCTTAAATTGTAGAAAATAAAATAAAAAATATTTGTGTAAATATATTCATCTTGGGAATTGAACGATGCAAGAATAGGTCAAAACAGAGTATTTTGTTTCTCGTCGGTTATTTCCAGTAAATGTGATGTCGTTGTCGTTGAATTACATACGTACAGCATTATCACAAACTAAACATCAGTTCACTCCTACGTTTTCACCCACGAACAGATTTTTGATAACGAATACCGATCAAGGTCAGAAGCTGTCGTAGTTCTGTAGGGTTACTTAAAGCTTGTGTTGTAGGCCTAAATTTTGCAAAAAGGAAAGGTTGATGTGTGCCGAGGCGCCGACCAGACACAGAAGACTGTTTTTCTTGGCCTAATCTTAAACATAGTTCATTCACGTTTAATTTTAGAATCACATCCGCGGCGAAAAAGTGTTACGTTAAGCTAAATCTATTATTATGTGTTAACATGTAGGTAATTGGTTGTCAGCATGGAACGCGGTTAAAATTCTCTGCACAGCAGGGAGTGTGTGATGAACTTCCAGGGTTTTGGCTGTAGCCAGATACACGTGCAACCAAGCAGATTTTTTGTACGTTTCCTCCATAAACCTAATCTTTCGTTGGTGATTCTCTTTTTTATCATTTGCATATATGTTCATTTATTTATTGATGCTGGTACCGTTAACGTTTACAACCTCGTGACAGCTGGGTGTCTTGAAGAAATTGGATACATGTGAAACTTTGGAGTATTAGCATTGACTTTGTAATACTTAAGAATTAATTAAATATTTATCAGTCGGACACATGTTTCATACGTATACGGGTATTGGTTTTATATGCATTTATCGAGTTTTGTTATGAATTAAGACAAACTCTTCTAATCTCTCTAATAGTTCAAACTCTTTCTAGACCAGCTATATACTCAATTAAATTTAAAAACACTAGACTGATGATCATTCTCTTTTGCTATCATTGTAAGTATAGTCCAAGCGTGAACTGTTCTGAACAACCAGAGCTGAATATTGAATGAATATTTTCCGGAATTGGCTTCTAATGTGTGTTTTCATACGTGCGAATTATCAGAGAGATTACCGTATGTGATTTTGATTAGCTGCCCAATAAAAAATGTGCATCATGTGAATATATTGGACAAATGTTAGATCTGAGCTCTTATCTGAAAATTATGGCGTAATCAGCGTTCCATATAATTATGCTTTTTAACGTATATATGTAATTTTCGGTCTTGAATTCCCAGTAACATATGTGGAATACAAATCCTACCTGTTATCATATTATGATAGCGCCGCCCAGACTCCATCAAGACCGTCTGGTGATGCTCAATGATGTAAGCGGCATAGTCAAAGATATCAGTGTAGTGTTGTATGGGGACCAAGTGGCCATAAGCTCTGTGTCTCCCTGTATGTAAGGAAGAAAGTATGATAAATAGGTAATTAAATGGAATAATGATGATGAAATATATCGAAAATTTCGTGTCAAAAAAAAATGTCGCGCGTAAATCCATGATAACAATACGTTTCAAGCAGGCATTTACATCTAAGGGTTGAAATGCATATTATCACGTATCGATTGTGTTGTTCGTTTGAACACCATGGAGATCTTAAGCACACGACCCCATGGCTACATGGAATCGTACACGGTTCAACGCGAAGCCAGGAATCCTGCAAGTCAAAATTGGAATTTGTTCTAAGCGTATTATGCAGCCATATTCACGTCAACATTCTGCACAAGGATCTGGCTTCTGTCATCAACGATCATTTATCATTGACCCAAGATGTCGATAATTTGAAGCAACATGCATCATGCGCATGCCTAGATTAATATCGAAAATCCTACCAAGTCTAGCCCTCGCCCACCAATGGGGTTCTTTTATCGGTGGACGGACCGCATCCGGGTGAGCCATCAACTTTTCGTATAAATCACTGCTGCCACATTTCGGTTGACCAATCATAAAGAAGTATGGCAGACATCGAACCCTGTGGTAGTCTCCCTTTGCCTGTCTTGTCCTTAGCACGGCGCTCATGTTAGTGAGGACTGAGCGGATATTTCTCACTTTAAGATAGGTGTTATCCATGTACCACGAACTAACCGTCTCTAACCAGCAAGGATTTTTATAATTTTCTAAAAATCTGAAGGGTCTCTGTAAGAGAAAACATAAAGCTTCTTTAAAATAATCTGGCATATACGGTAAATCCTCTAATAATTCGATCCCCTAATTAAAATCCGAAAACCCCGAATCGTTCTAATAATTTTATCACCCGCAAAAATCATTAACATAACCAAGTAATGATGCAATATCTGCAGGATTCTTAACCATTTTGTCAACTCTCTGTTCCAATAGATTTGGCAACTCCTTGATTTTACAGTGTTACTTCCTGTGCTTGAATTATTGAGAGGAGTTTACGTAGACCTACTCTCGGTAGTGAAAAGATTTTGGATCGTTCCATGTAGTGAGATTCAAATAACCTCTTTTCTTAAAAATTATGGGGTTTAAAAACGGACTTAAATCCAGCACAACTGATAATTTGCTAAACAAACAAACAAATACCAATTTCGATGGAGCTCTATTCGTTCAATATTTATAATTTATCAAATAATAACACAAGCAAATCAAGTAAATAAAAGACCTAATAATATAATACTTACGGATGCCATTATGTTCACCTCCTCGGGTTTGTAGAATATAACAGACCGATTTAATACATCAGTACTTCCTACGGCACCAGGCGATGTTGGAACCCTAGTTTCACTGTTCAAAGCTTCAGAGCCTCTCTTCTCGTTAATACCATTCTCACCCTCAGTTTCCAAAGTAGGAATTCTGAGATTCAAGTTATTTATTCTAGCACTATCTACCTTAAGTGGTATATGATTTGAGTCATCGATAATTCCAACAAATTCTTCCCTATTTTCACTATGTCGATCACCACCGTTATATAAACTCTTCTTGCCGCCTTCTGGATAGGCAGCCTTAATTTCATTGTCGTATGTCGTGTCATAATCTTCGTCTAACTCGTACGATGTGTAAAATTCATCCGAATTTTTATCGTCAGAATCTGCATACTCTTCTTCGTCGAGATCTCCGTTAAAAATTACGGGCTCATCGCGTTGGTTTGCTCCGAAATTTCCTGTTATACTCTTGGTATCCTGATCCGCCGACGCTTCTAGATCTGTTTCGGAATATTCACTTTGGAATGCTATCGGCGACGGAGGTTCAATGAGGCGATGGTTTTCTGTCCGGATCGACAAAGTCATCGCCTCATCTAGGATAATGTTGTCGCCAGCTGTGGTATCGTATATCTGCGCTTGGTACAATTCGCTGTCCTCAGGTAAACTTTCGTCTTCCATTTCGGACATTTCACCCTGATCTGGTAAACGGATATGTTGTTCGTTTGATTCAGCGGTGCCATCATTCGCATTAATTTTATTAATCGTACCTTCCTCCATTCTTGAATTTTTGCCCTCGACACCTTCAGACGTTCCAACATTTTTTTCCGCCTGTCCAGGTAATGATTTTGAAACATCCTTGTCTCGGGACGAATAAATACGACCACTTTCCGGCACATCTCGTATATCTCCGTATATTCCATGGCGATCTCGGTTGGTCGTTTTAGCGATAAGTGACGATGATCTGTTCACAGTGTAATAAGTAAATAAAAACGTTAGAAGGAATAGACACAGAAGACTTATGAACGTTCGTCTGTTGGCAGCACATGGTAATTTCCCCGTCCAAATCCTCAGCATTGTCACAGAACGCCCTCTGGTGGAACTCTGTGGAACTCATCCCTGTGAGACGTCAGTGGAGATGGTTCCTGCATGAAAAGTGTTCAACATTAAAACTATATTTTTAAATTTGAAGTTTTAACGATATTCATGTGACAGATATTCGCCTTATATTCTGTAGCCCCTTCAGGGATCAATGTTTAAAACGATTCCTGCTGGAACTTTTCGGATCTTGGCAGCTCAGGTAGAACCAATTGGACTCGCCCGTACAGTGCAAGCGGGACATTAAGGCTCAGTGTTCTATAATAAAACTATTTATTTATTATTTTCTCCAGGACAGTGACTCTGGTGCCGTTCATATACGGTTTTGTTTCTCAGACGGACAATTACGGTAATATATCAAAATCTCTAAACAAAAAACTGTGTTCCGTACAGACTGTCAAAAGTGACGTATAATCCAGCGTCGACTGACCTTTGAAATCGAACTTTTTCGTATACGTATTAGCATCGATAATTAATATTCGGATGTAATATCAGGGCAGATATTTTAACTTTTAGAACATTAGATTCCTTTTGGTTCAAGCTGTCCTGTTTTAGATATATTGAATAATACATGCTTAAATGCATAAGCAAAGCTCAAAAACAAACGAAAGCCCAATTTCAAACTTCAGTCATCGCAGTTTTACGTAACTTTTGAATCGGAACGTTAACAAAACGAACGACAAGTGTCAGTCATTTTCCTCCCAAATCTCGCTAAGTCTCGTTTCACTTCGTTTCTAAATTTTGCATGGCTGGAGTGTTCAGCAGCTCGCACCAGCTCATCGACTAGTCTGACATTCAGACCACTCTTACTATGATTGTGCTGCGAGAATTCACAGGTTTCTACAATGCCGTACCACCTACAATTCGCATCGTCGAAAGATTTAGTGCTCTTCACGAGACCGAGATAAATGGTTATCTTGACATAAACACTTACTTCTTTGCCACACCAGGCGATGTGAGAAATTCTGCTAGCACGGCCCTTTAAGAGTTAGAAGAGACTGCAGAACCACTACACGAACCCAGACTTTTAGAAAAAGCAAGAAGAGCAGAGCCTACTTTTTTAGCTTGCATGGCGAAACGTAATTTAACCGCACTACTCTAGATCTACTTCAAGATGCAAGGAACAAATATTCTAGTAATAATGATCTGGGGACTTACTTCATGCGAATGACCCTATAAAGTAGTCCGGCTATATCTTTCAAGCAAGTTTTAGAAATGCGATCGCTTCATTTACGGTTTGCGGGTTGACAGTTTTAAGGGATATGATTAACAGGCACCGGGCCAGGGTTTTTCGTACCAGTCGACCTAAATCTGTTGACAGAAGTATTGAGAGGTTGATGTTTGTGAAAATCCGAAACATGGTCTAGTTTTTTGCAAATGCTGGCATAAATATGTTACAGTGGGTGGTTGCGTTGACCAGACTTTCACGACTTGCTAAACACGAGCAGTACGTTTTCTTAACACCATGCACCATCAATAAATAGTCAATCCATTTTCTTGTGCTGTTGTTTCAACGCCGGTTGCGGTCAATATTATCATTGACTATAAATGTAAACTACGAGAACGTTATTTCGTGCAGATCTATTTATTTTTGGAACTTTCTTAGAATCGTGTCGGATGTATTCCTATTACATCATATTACAATTGATTAAATGAAATAGAAAAGATGAGGAAGCAGATTTTTCGTGAAACTTGTTTCCCCCATCCTCAATAATGCAGGTTTGTATACTGCGTATCACCCCTGTGGGCAGTACAGTTGTTACTCAGACCGTACCAGCCAATGAACGGACGGCGTTCGAGAGCGATACGCACCTTCGTCAGATCTCGGTATATCTTGACAAAGGTCTAGTTTATACGGAGAAAACATGGAGGACAAATTCTTTGAAGTTTCGTTCGGAAATGACATGAAGATGTTTCTTAACATTCACTAACATGTGAATTCAAAACAAAACAGAGTCAAAGGAGACGAAATATATAAAACATTGCCTGGCGTTTAATTCGTTGAATATGGGTATATTCGGAAAGATCACGAAGGCTGTTCAGAAAGCCAATAGTAAAACAGCTGGTCTTTGTTCTGGCGAAGTTGGGCTGTCATGGATCTGCTTAATCAGACGAACCAAAACCAGGCATGATGGTTCCTTAACACCCCACCAAAATACCTGTGCTGTCTAGCACTTCCTAATAGCTCCCAAGCCCTCACTCTCACCCAACTTTATATCTTAAGAGAGCAAATGTATTTGTGAAACTCCGTATATCATAGACTACTTTCCGCAAAACTTTTGAAAGAAAATAACAACTTCAGATGCAATAGATTTGATTTGTTGAGAAGAATATATATGAAGCCATAAAAAAAAGGAGATGAAAATGAACGAAAATTTCCGAGGACACCACATGACTGCCATTTTGAATTTACACATGGACGTTTGCACCTATAGGATTATACAAAGACTAAAATGATCAGTAATGCAATAAGAAAGTTTCAGCTTTGCTATATTTCGTTCGTTCTCATCAGGCCAGAAATACCGTTAAAATGTGGCCGCAACATGCATGCAACGTCGGAGCAAATATTTCTGACGTGTGTTAGCGAGAGCGAGCGGGCCAAGAGGTGTTTTCGAGTCGTATCACATATACCACATTTCTCTTAGAATTAGGTAAAAGGCAACGCGACATCTGGTCGAACACGTAATACAACCAACCACATAAGCAAATTGAGGAACAGAACATAAACAGTACTGCCGATCATTCGGTGCATATGTGCTCCATGATAACCGATATAAAGCTTCTATTCTTGCAGGTCCCTTATAGCCTCTTGTCTACCGTACACTAATATTAGATTAATAGTCGTAATTGAATATAATGAGTCAATTTCAAGCTTCCGCCATTTCTATCTGAACAATAACGCCATTACTGTCAGACATGACATTATATATGTATGACATATGGCATACTACATGTATCAAACTATGAACTGCACATTCGGATACAGGAGGAAATTGTTTGTACTGCACTCCCATCACGTTGTTTGATCCAGTTTATAACAGGGAATTCCATACACGGGGGTCAATCACTAGTTCGGCATTTTACGAGGCAAGTCATCGCTTAGCAGGTTAGGGGAATCCCGCTCTCTAAAATGGAGGTAAAAAGGGTCGTTTTCGCTCAATAAATCGGTTCACATAATGAATTCAGCAAAATCCTCAGGAAAACCGCCTCAGGAGGCGCATACAGACATATCTATCCGCATTAAATGGTAGTAAAAAAGTCAATTTTCATCTATCTAGGCCAAACATCCTTCGCGCTGTTTAAACAAGATTGGCATGGCAAATTAATTTTATGACATGCAACAATAGATGAATCAATGCGCCTGAAATTTTGATACATTGATTAAGAAGGAATCAAAAGTTATTGAGCAAAAACGACCTTTTTTACCTCCATTTTAGAGAGCAGGATCGCCCTAACCTGCTTAGTCGCTGTGACAATGAATTTTATTCACAGTAGGCTTGTTTTTCTGAACGCCAACACGGTTTGCCACATAGGCGTATCTATTATAGGACCTATGGAACTTCACTATGGAACAGATAAATTGAGATATATATTTTTTTAAATGTGGAAATCCTGTATTATTGATTATTTATATTATCAGAATCCGTGTCGCAGTTTCCATTGAAACACATTCTGTTGACAACTGTAAGTAAATCAATAATATTTTCATGATAAATATTGTTTCTTTCTGAATATGACAATTTCAGCCACGCATTCCACGGAGAAAGTTTAGAAAATTTAATAGATAGATCTTGATAGTGTTGCACATAGCTAAGAGAAGTAACCAACTACGAGTGCCATTTCTTTGCGCTTCTTCTACATTTTAAGGTATACCTCGAAAACCGTCTCTGTTTGACGAACTGTCCTTTATGCCCCTTAATATGACGGGACTTTGACGGAACTACGACTGAATATCAATCCCTGATAAAACATTCAGGTTTTAGATGTCGAATATATTGAAGGTCTCGATATATTTTTAAGAGAAGAGAGTGCTCAACATTTTCAGAACAGGTAAATACTCCGACCGGTCCCAAGCTTCCTGTCGCTGCGAAAGGAAATTTAAATAACGTTGTGCACATACTGTACAAAAGAGTTCTACATCTGTAGATGACATGCCTAACTATAACCGCGCATGCCTAACTATAACCCTTTAAACATATTGTATATAATAACTAGAATTTTAAGAAAAAAAAATTCTTCTATAGATACGCTATTCAACTTGAATAGGCTTCTAATTAATCACCAGTTGCATATTTACTGTAATGTTAATTCGAAGTGTCGAACCATAATCCCTCGGGATACAGCTGCAATAACTAGAATTTGACCTTAATAAGATAGGCCAATTTCAGTGAAATAAGAAACGCTTCCAGTCAATCATCAATTGCATATGTAATATGAATCTGGTGGGCCTAGATGTAATCCTTTAAAAGTTATCAACAACACTAAAATCTGACCTAGATAAACTTGGTCAAGGTCAGTCATCTTCATAAAGCTTCTGACTCACTCATCACCAGTCGTATATGTTGTTTAAATATCCCAGTGTGGAGCGGTTTAACTAAACTCAAAATAAATAAAGTGACTACTGCAATACGATACATAGTGTATTCTCCTAGCTTTCAAAGACAACTGGCATTAGCCACTCTCTGAGGATGAAGCCAGTTGTCCTTGAACATACTGCAGTAGTCGCTTTATTTATTTTGAATATTTTGTTTAAATATAGAATGCCTGGCTATAATCCTTCAAGAGATATTGGGTGAAACATCAAGATGAACAGACGGACGGACCAAGCAGACAATACCGATGAGCCAAAATTGGCCGAGGGTAAAACTCAATAGGCTTCTTCTTTGCCATCTCAATCCACATTTCTGAACTTTACTTATAGCGTACACTAACAATTTTAACTGATTTACTACAAGTTTGCTATCAATCCATGACGTCGAATAGAGATATCGCACAGACAAGAAAAAGTTAACAGACGCACGAAAATCGCTATCCCTTCATCTTATGACGGGCGTATAAAAGCCATTTACAAAAGTTTTGTACATATATATGAAATTAAAATAAATACGAATTACTACGTATGAGTAATTATTTTGTACGTATGTTGAAATCTTTTTTACATATGTGTAAAACCTTTCCACATTTGTGAAATGATCAATTAAATACTGAATCGGCTTGCTATCTGAACTAGCCACCCTGAATTCAGACTATTTGACCATATAGGTTATGCTGCTTAACGAGATCACGGCCTTAAAGTGATGATTTGCGAGTTAACCTCGAAGAAATTATTGTTTTACTTTCTGTATATGCATTAGTGATGTAATACAATTTTACTTTATTATGGGCAGTTCCATTCTTTCATGTCGTACAGTATAGCATAGTATACTATACTTTTCTATACTAGACAAAAGAAGAAACCATCAAACAAATTATTTGCAAGCTATGTAATATTAATAGACAATTTGCATTCAAAATTCACGAGTGTTATATACATACAAACGGTATGCATCTCAGTCTCTAAATTGGAAGTTGTATGTATAGTTCATGCATGGAACCTGAGACTGACTAGGTTCCTTGGTTCATGTTATTGGCTACATTTGCACTAAGAAGGTGACTAAATTTGAAGTTCCATGCAATTACGTATTGACACAAATTATGGCAGACGAAGTACTGCTGACATTGGGCACTTCTTAAAGTGGTTGCCAGATGTAGCTTGTTTTGACCCTTTGGCTATAAAATAAGACGGAAAAGTTTGTATACAAACGAAGAGAGGAAGGGGTGAATTTTACCATCATGTAAAGCAACTTACCGGACGGCAGATCACACATGGCGTACCTCTATCGTCGACTTCACCCAGTAAACTAAGCATAACTGTGACCTCACCGTGCACATGCCACTGGCTCCTGTGGAAAGTCATATGGTTGTAATTACCCGCAGAAGGAGGAGTAATGGAATGAGCCTCATGCTGGCATGCTGAACGAGACTGCCATCTATCGGAACTATTTGTATCACGTGATATTCGACAGACCTGTTCACTTCAATGATTATGATGAGATGATTAATATAGCACCTCTCCAGACATTGTATAAGACTGAGTCAGGTTCTCGCTATAATATAACATGCCATGCTTGCTTTTTTAGGTACGTTCAGTTTCATAACACACTTTAGGCTGAACGTGTTTAGGGTTCAAACATCTTGTGTTCAGGTTTCAACGCATGTGTTTAGATTTTAAACACATGTGTTTATATGCTAAACACCTGTGTTTATAACCTAAATACGTTTAGGCTGGAACGTGTTCTCGTACTGAAATTTTAGGGTTCTAACCCTAAAATGTGATTTACATCGTACATTAATAATACTCGGATTCACTCGTGGAGTCGGGGCTAGCATATTTATGCGGAGTAATATATTCAAATTAGGCATAACAAAATATCCAAGAACCCCGGATGTAGATGTATTTCGGGCAACACACAATGACCATGCTTAAAGGAGAAGAAAACATATGACTAATGTATACACTGAACGAAAGATCTATCTCCCCCGTATCCAAAAATGTAAGCAAATATTTTTTGCGATTTTTTACCGCCGACCTATTCATATCGAAACATCAAAACTGGACAGATTTATAAGTGCCGCCATTACAAGGGCTTGCGTCTATTTTAACCAATCAGAAATGCCGAAAACATATTGTGCGCATCGCTTCGTGACGTCAGCCGGGCTCATGCTCACTTTCGCCCTGTACGTTATTAGTAAGAGAAACTCTCGGGACTACTGTCTATATTTTGTATACCGTTATAATTTGATAGAGGTAGTGTGCCAATATTCCGCAAATACACGGGCATCATGCCGCAGTGTGTGGCGTTAGGCTGTTCTAACAGAACTGGGAATAAAAACCTTTCAAAGACCGTGACATTTCATCAGATGTACTGAAACAGTGGGTACATAACGTCGGTCGGCAGGATTTTACTCCAAACTCATCAGGGAAGAAGTTTTGCACGGTGAGGCTGCTGCAATAAATTGGAGTGAGTTTATCAGTCTTTCAACACTATTTCAGTCATATCACGATGTGCGGTTCCTATTCCTGTCAAACTGTAATCAATCCAATGCAAGAAAGGCTTGGTTTGTAATGCATGCAATGTCATTATATTTTCACCTACTCCGCTAGAGAGCGGCGAGGCCCCGGTGACGTCACACGCTTAGACGATCCTAGCCTGAATATCGGCACGCCTGAGAGACAATGATGCGCAGGTTGAACGCCGATTTAGTCGAGTAGAAAAATCGCAAAAAATATTTGCTTACATTTTTGGATACGGGGGAGATAGATCTTTCATTCAGTGTATACATTAGTCATATGTTTTCTTCTCCTTTAATGATGCTCATTGCGCATGTACAATGAATATACATTGTTTTGTGCCATATACGAGCCACAATTTTAAATATTTCTCTGAATTATATTTTTCTGTAGCTTTTGTGACCAATGATGTACATGTACATGATAAGAGTCCATTTGAAATTGCAGTTTTCAGGGAATTACTAAACACACACAACCCACATTGTGTCTCCCTCGATCGTTAGCATTCTATCAGTGCTATTCAATACGGATTAATCACCCGTCCGCAATAAGCTTAAATGATAGGCCTATACCCCAACCTCCAAAAGTTATCTCACACTCGCTAAATATCGCCACATGTTTTTGACACTGAGTTACACCATCACTAAGGAAGATGTACCATAGACATCAGTCAGCTTACACCTAAATCAGCCAGCTGTTCTGTGACAATATCCTCCTCTTAGCAAATAATTACGTCATTTATGCGTTAATCTAATTAACTCCATTAACTCGTGACTGGCCCTACTAGAATGTCTATACTAAAATTTGAATTATATACACTGAATCATTCCAACTACAGGTACACATAGTTAAGATGTAATTAGCTCAGAACTTTATGATTTTCCGAAGAGGAGATTGATAGCTCGTATTATGATTGATCTCAGATTTACGTCGAGACAAGTGACCCAAAATTCCATTGCGAGTTAGGCAAGCGTCAATATTCAACCGTCTTCCATAAAAGCATTGTCGCGTCAATAATGGAAAGACTCACACTACAAGTTTGATGAAAACTTTTCAATGATTGCGCATTAAACATAACCCTACTAGTCATGCCTGAGCTTTCGGAACCTAACCAGGCGGGAGGTGGGGGGTTATGTCCCCACCTCTCTTAATATTTGTCTTATCCCTTGAGATACGAAGGTGAAACCATGAAGTGAAAATTACCACTCCGATGACGTCACAGTGACGTCTTTTCCACCGAAGACATTTTTGGTCGATTTTTTTCAGTCAGATTTTTCGAAATTTTTATTGGTGTGTTATCTTCTCAAATGCCACATGATGAATTAGTAAATAATAAACTGATCTGAAACGTTGACATCCGACCCATCAACGACGATAGACCTTCCAGATCCGCAGAACTCAGCTGTTGACCCTGTGTGACCTCTCTTCATCCCGCCCATTAGCCCTCCCCGGGCGACAAATGACATCTTTTAGACGCAGTCAAAACTATCGAAACTGACTATTATTTTTTTTAGGGATGATTTTCATGTTAATACAATAATTTTACAAAATACCCAAATTTAGATGACCCAGTCTGTTGAAGACCGCCGTTGCATGGTTTACTCGCTTGGTATACCATTGCTCGTAATCTACAATGTATATATCGTCTGCTCGTTCCTCACCAAAGGGTATTTTAAGTGTAAGATAATCATGGAAATACGAACATTTAAATTAAGAATGTAATACTGACATTTGATACTCACTTATAGCTGCTTTGTATAATACGTATCCAAACGGCAAGTTGTATTCCCACACAAATCTTGAAATCTCATGACCCTCGACTGAAAAGTTGTAGTGGTATGATTTTGACTTTCTGGTCAACTTTGCGCGAGATTTAAAGACGACGTGGACAAGTTTCCGTCGCCAATCGAATTCCGCAGAGCACGGGGGTAAATTCCTGCCGCAAAATGTCCAGCCATGTAGACTTTTGACCGAGGTTATTTCCTCTTTCCCATGTGAAATATTCCTTTTTTTCTCCACCAAAGTTTTAGAAATCTAAATATTTTGACCCGTTTACATGCCACCTGGTTTGTGCCTTCACAGAACGAAGAAAGCCTACATCGGAGCATTAGGAACACCTCGGATCCCCACCAGTTGAAGCTCCTTGCGGTGGTCGAACGCCTGGTCAGTGCACCAGGAGTTGGAGTGGCTTCCGTTCCGTACCCCGGAGATTCCAGGGCACTCTCTCGGATTGACAAAAATATTTTCGGACAGAGAATTTTCACATGAATCCACAAAAAGCAAAAGCAGATGGGCCTCCACATGCGGCTTAGAATTGACCACGACGTCGATTGCTGCAAAATGGCGTCCAAGTTGGCAGAGGTCACGGCTCATGTGAATCGCCGATGGTGATCCGACATGTGTCAGTGCTGAAAGACGGCAGGATCAACACCAATTATCCTGGTATGCTTCACCTGCTCGCTGATGTCAACAGCTGTTTATTTTCTACAAACTGCCTCATGCGAATTATCATAGACCCCAAACATATTAATATTCTGATGATTCATACCGACAGTAAAATCTTTGAAATGAGTCCGTATGACAGCTACATATATACATACTTTCGGTTGAGTTACCTTTATCTGTTCATTTCCAACAAAGAAAGACGCCATCTATTAAGGAAAGTGGGTTGGAGAGAAATTCGATGGGTGATATATTAAATGTTGAGTGAATGGGGAGGATGAGTGGCTATTGGGAGATTTAATTATGAGTGTCCATGGTGATAATTAATCAAAGTTGCCACTAAGAATCGGTCCGAGAAGAGAGAATGAGGGGGTTTGACAGATGAAAATATTATGTGATACTTCTGTAGTTATGGGAATTAAGAGAAGGTATATTGTTTAATAAGAATGTGGGGATTAAACAGTGTCTATGTGACACTGTGCCCATCGCGGTGCGATGGAGTGCCCAAGTACATCCATCCATCCATCTGGAACAGGAAAGTAAACTACATGTCCGCGTCTACTAAAACAATGATGGAAACGCACGGGTACTAAAGTATCCAATCATTTTTACTTGGGCCATTTTGCAAATCGATAACCATGTTGTATTCCTAATCCTCTGCGATAAAGGTCCCCATGGTCTCTCATTTTCGAAAGAAATATACAAGTATAATTTCAGTTAATACACTTTGGTTAATCCAAATGTCGTTTGTCTTCCAAAGTAAATTACACACTGGGATTTATTTTTGAAAACTTCCAATCTTGAGCCGCCATTTCTGTGATAGTCCTAATTTTTCCAAAAATACAGCTTCCACTGAGGCCGTAAACACTGCCATATGCAACCACTTATCAATGCTAGACATTGAGTGAAGTTTTCCTATGTCCATTCACAGCACTGAACTCTCAATATTTTATACCTGGTACAGTTGTGTATCGCTCAGTTGAGAGGACACGTATGTGGACCTGAGCGAGTGGCAGTAGTATATAAACGGAAAATCTCCGCGCTTTAATGTAGGGGTGTAGTTTGGGGGATGTGGTGGCTCAAGTGGCTGGACCTAGGATCTTGAATTGACCTTTAATCTTGGATTGACCGTCGAACCTCGAGGTCACTTACGACCACGTGACTCTTGGTTGCAAAATAATAAGATTCGGAAAATAATCCGAAAATCTCTCCAAAAATCCGGAAAAAGGGGACTTTTCCGCCATGAAACCATCCTCGCGAGCCAGTGGTTCGATCGATCTGTTTGGATCGATACACTGGCTGGGTTAGATACCCATACGAGTTGGTTTAAATATAGTTTATTCATCTTGATGAAAGGGGAGCGCATTAAGACAGCTTATTATTGCGTCTCCCCAGTACAAAAGTATTTTTTACATCAACCAAATAACAAGTATTGATATATAACAAATAAAGAACTAGGGAAGGCTAAGCATTAAACACCAAATCGATGACCAAATTATTAATAAATTTCAGCTATTGTATTAAAAGGGAGGCTCGGGGTGTCACAATACCAGGACTGCTGGACAAGAACTAAGACCAGAAAGACCCTGTCTGGACGCCGAAAATACAAAGGGATAAATGGAGGCTGATTGTATTTGGAGTCAAAAGCGCTTGGTTTTGTAATGTAATCGCCCAGAAATGTCTGAATGCGTACGTTTGTAATCTCATCTTTGTCAAGATCGCCACATGTCCAACTTTCATTGGTAAGGGAAGACAACTCTGTCAGGCGCAGACAGACTCCACTGCTCAACAAGGCCTGCGAAATTTAACCTAGATTAGATAGGACCATGCTTTTCGAAGCTGAAAATCAAGCATTTCTGTTCGGGTGACAACATTTGCCAGCATATTAAGTTAATTTCGAATAGTATATCCATACGATGTGCTATTTTATTTTGCCATGGAAAATGTTTTACTTGCTTCCAATTTGATTTAAAAACGAGGGTTCAATTTGCATTTTCAACCTATACCTTAGCATAGGTTTTCACGAAAAAGCCGAAAGTAGCTCACTTTTAAAAGCTTATAGGTAAAACACCGTTCAGCCAACGATATTTGCCAGCATGGCGTTATACAAACCATATTCTGTTCTATCTCATGGTTCTTTATTTGGTCTAATTATTGAATATCTTCTTGCTTCCATTTCAATTTAAAATTTGCTAATTTTTAGAGAAAGACACTATGAGGGATTCAGCCAATCTGATTAAAACTCAGACTTAATAAACCGCTCCTCTTTCGGACATGTCGCTGATTAAGATCTGGGATAGTTCCAATAACAAATCCGTCAGATGAACTCCGAATCGAATAGTTTCCGGGTCAAATAGTCGCCCAATGAGACGCCTCGTATTATAGCGTGACGGCTAATCTCCTAATCTCCGTTCTTGTTGCGATGCAGTTATGAACTGATTTTATGAAACAAATAACCGTACCTATATATCCAGCAGTGCAAGAAATATCCCTTGATCTTTTCACCTGGTCTGTCATTGAAGAGAGCAACGGGGAGCAAATAATATCTTCGGTGATCGCTCATGGACTGAGTCGACAGCCCCGCCTGAAGCTTCAGCCTTCAGGCGGGGATTTTTCTGCGTCTCGTCCGTACACTCGGCAACATAAAGATTTCCCGTAGCCGGTAAGAAGAACGGCTATACAGTGTCTTTTACGTAGCATGCAAGAGAGCACCTGCAGTCGCTCTTGCTTTAATGCGGACACGCCAACACACCATAATTTTAGATCTCGCCCTTGGCCGCCACTGAATACCGGTATAGGACGCTTTCCATTTCGCGTAGTCGGCGTGGCCGCTGGCAATGCTTGATTGTGCACTTCCATTTACTATACCGGAGCAATGCTGGCCTTGCCTCCAAATGGAAAGCGCCGATACAGGCTCTTCGCCCGTTGAGGCTGGACTGTGATTGGTCGCCAGTCTGACATGCGCGACAGATTTAAGATAGGAACTGTCCCAGATCTTAATCAGCGACATGTCCGAAAGAGGAGCGGTTTATTAAGTCTGAGTTTTAATCAGATTGGGATTCAGCTAGAGTGATTAAGTGGGGGCCGGTCGGTGGCAATTAACGCGGAGACCTGGTGACAGGTGACGATACCTGCTGGGCGGATTAAGCATGGATCACAATTGTGTATTGCGTGAGGCGAAGTCGTTTCTGACCAATCATTAGATAATTAAACCACGTCAATGCAAAATAGAAGATTGTAACAAACGATTATATAATGGGTATTGTTTTATTTACATATAGTACATGTATGTACAATGTTTGTACAATATATGGCAGTAAATTAATTGTGACATATCATGAGTTCAATCTATTCAGCAATGACAGAAGTTTTTCTTTCTTTCTTAATTTTGTTGAAACACCAAGTGCCACAAGTTTCTGTTTAATTTCATGAACAGATAGTTCGCTGTTTTCTTCAATAGCCGAATGTTCTTCAATGTTCTCATTCTGGGACATTCCATGTCGTTCGATATTTATATATCAGTGTTATATGTGGTGCAGGTTCTTCTAGGGTTGTAAGTCACTCGGGCAATGTACTTTGATTGAAATTGTAGTTTAAGTTTAAGGGCCGCTTCCCATTCGGATTTCGCGGCCCATCAACTCAATGTTTTATTTGAATTTCGCGGTACATTTCTTTGTTTTTTGAATATCTTTTCCAGCGCTAAGTATATAAGGCAATCATAGGCTACCGATTGAAACAGGTCGCTGGACTGGTGTCCCTCGTCAGAATAGAGTATGTTTATTATGTGAGAGTGGAGATATTGGAGATGAATCTCATATTTTATTTTACTGTACTCGACTTGAAGAACTCAGAAATAGATATATACCATCATATTATTATAAATATCCCAATGAGTTTAAGACAAAGGATTTGTTCAATAACCCTTCGAAAAATGTATTGATAAATTTAAGTAGGTTTATTCAAAGGGCTATGACTTTGGTCAGCGTTCAAGCCCAAGAGTGATTTTGATGAACCATTTGACTAGATAGTAACGACAAGTACTACAAGCTGAATCTATACATAAATTATCATTTGTATATTGTCTCATGTACTAGAATGTACCTGACATCCTGTCCACCACTGTATTATTTTATTTTCACCCCTAATACCAGTGAATCTGGTCTGGGAGTAATAAAGTATTCGTATTCGTATTCGCAATGTACAGTTTCAGCCTCAGGTTTTATGGTCTGTCTCTTTGATCCTCCAGATAATCAACACCTAAAGTATTGTCACATTTCCGTCTTAACGTTTGCCTTTAGAATATATAATCATTAGAGTTTTGTTTTACTCAGAAAGTCAGAGAGGTTTGTTTTACTCAGAAACTTTATGTTTGCAAAGGAGGAAGTCGAACAATAGAATCGAAAGCTTGGTTTTTTAACTCTTGAACCTTCTATTATTATGTAGCGTGGGTTCTTGTCATTATTGCGGCTTCGAAAACGTTACGGACAGGAAGGTTGATTTTCATAATATGATTATGTGATCAACACCAAAAACAATATCGCACAGCTTCTTTACACCTTTATCCCACCCTGAAAACGTAGACTGTAATTGACTTTATATGAGAATCTGTTGTCAAATACAATCATGTGTGAACTCCTCTTCCTTGATTAGAATGCTGTGATTTATGTTTGTTGGCGTAATACGGAAACTGGAACAGGGAAGTGTTATTCAGTGAAATTCACACGGTATCTATACAAACTTTTCATGCATATTTTCACAAGCGTTGTACTATAACTGGTAGGTCGAAATGTCATAATCTGTAAAAATACATGTATAATACAACAAAGTGTTACATTTCTCTTCAACCAATTTTATTATTAATATTCATCGGTTTTGAAGTGCATATTTTGTTATATTCTTTCATCTAAGTTTTATTGCTTAAATTCAATGTCCAATATCTGCTCAAACGTATGCCTTTTGTGTGTGTGTAACAGGCTTGTCTATAAGATCAGATATTCTACCAGAGTTAAATATATTTAAAGATGATACATTGGGAGTTGATTGTACAATTAACGAGTAAGCTGGAGACCCCAATTGACCCCATGCTGTGTAATCTTGAGTCGGGCTCAATACACTGTCGTTCGTACACCGTTTAAGCGGCAGTCAAAAGACGACTGGCACCTGTGTTCAGCCAAGCGTGCAGTAATATACTGCTGCGCCATCTAGCGGCCAATTAGCAGAAATTACAATCTATAGTTCAGTATGAAATAATAGAATTTTCGTTGGAATACCCGGCATATCGTAAATAGTTGCTAGGTTAACTTGTAGTAGGATACGTTGAGTGTGGAATATAGGACAATCAAAGAAATAGTGATCCACATTCTCGTCTGGATGTCCACAATTACATCGAGACGTGTCGGAAAGGAAATTGTCGAACAAATGTCTTTTAAGATTGCTGCATCCGTTGCGAAGACGACACAATAAAATATTCTCTTTTCGAGGACAAACGTAATGCCAGAAATGTGGGTTCGGTTTCCGAGACATAGTGAGTAATTTGCGTTTGAAAGCTGCAAGAGAAGGCAAGCTTTGAACAGTAGCTGGGAAGGCGTTCCAGTCGCGAACAGTGCTTGGAAAGAAGGATCCCCTAAATAGCTCGGTACGGCACATGTAAGGAGTATAATAATTAGCGTTACGAACGTTGTACGGATTACGAGTATGTGTTGTGGAAGGGAGGTGGTCATGCAAAGAGCTGGGTGCCAATCCATTCACGATACGATAGAACATAATAAGTCTATGAACTTGACGTCGCCTCGACAATGTTTCAAACCCTGATTCTGCGTACAATGATTCTAGACTGGCACTGGAAGTAACGCCGGTTATGGTTCTTAATGCATCCTTTTGAATGTCTTCTAATCTATATATTAAATTTTGGCTAAGATTGTCCCATACGACATCACAATATTCTAGACTCGGTCGTATGAAGCTTTTAAACATGATTTCTAAACATTTTCGATTTAGGATATATTTCAGTCCTTTGAATACGGATAATTTTTTTCTGTGCTGTATTTATTTACTTTCTACATGAGTGTGCCAACTACCATTGGTGTTGAATGTAACTCCTAGATGTTTGTGACTTGCGGACGGTCGGAGAAGCGAATTGTCAAAGGAGATGGGAAAAGTAGATGGAGAATTCCGTAGTGAGACCAGAAGCGAAACTGTTTTAGCAGTGTTAACATCAACTAGCCATGTTCTAGCCCACTGTGAGATAGTGTCCGTGTCGTGGTCAATCGAAGTTATCTGGTATTGCAGGTTCTCAAAAATTACATAGAGGCACGTGTCGTCGGCAAACAGCCGGATGTTGTTCAGTATATTACCAGGTAAGTCGTTAATGAATAATAGAAACAACAGGGGACCCAGAACGGAGCCTTGAGGAACACCTGCGTGAAGGCGTAGTATAGTTGATTCCCTGCCTTGTATTACGACGCGCTGACAGCGATTAAATAAATAGCTTTCAAACCATTTTAGTAAGCTTCCAGAAACACCAAACTGCTGCAATTTCAATAGTAGGCCACGGTGCCACATCCTATCGAAGGCCTTTGAGATATCGAAGAATAAAAAGAGAACCTCTTTTTGTTCATCAAGTGCCTTGGCAATATCGAAGTAGATGTCGAGTAGCTGGGTAACAGTTGAGTGGGATGGAAGAAAACCAGATTGGTGAGATGTTATGTGATAAGGGGCCGAAGTGCTCCGCCGTCACTGAGACCAATCCGTCACTGAGACCAATCCGTCACACAGACCAATGCTGTTTATGCTGGGGATAGCAGGGGGTTAAAAAGCTGTGCTCGCCGGTGCGTAACGACTGACGGCCATCGTCCTAAACAATAGCAGAGTCCGGTTAGGGGATTTGGGTTAGGGAGCGCTGCCTAAATGCTAATAGGTCGTTAGTGACTCTGTGGGGGGTAAATCGATTAATTGAATCATGTTAATTAAAGTTTTGAGTGCACGAGCACGACTCGCGAAGACGGCCACCATTGTCAGCTTTAAGGGGAGGTAACTGCAAATCGGTAACTGCCGTTTTCTACAGAATGCAAGCTATTATGTAATAATTTAATTAGTTTCCTTTTAAAACGCGACGTCGCGTTTCTTTCCTATGTTTTTGCATTGTAAAACTCGACACAACGGAACTCGACGTCGCGTTTTCAAAAGGCGACGTCGTGTTTCACCCACGTCTTGCTTGGCAATGTTAAAAGATAGAAAAGAAACGCGACGTCGTGTTTTTTAAAAGGCGACGTCGCGTTTTCAAAAGGCGACGTCGCGTTTCAAAACGCGACGCCGCGTTTCGAAAGGCGACGTCGCCTTTTGAAACGCGACGTCGCCTTTTGAAACGCGACGTCGCCTTTCGAAACGCGACGTCGCCTTTTGAAACGCGACGTCGCCTTTTGAAACGCGACGTCGCCTTTTGGACTTTCAACTGCGCATGTGCAGGTTTAGGGAGCATATGGTGTTCTATGTATGCGGAGTTCGATGTATAATGGTGTTCTGTCTGTGCTGGGTTCTACAAATTCATTCACAACAAAATCGTCTCGTTCTTATACAATGCAGGAAGTAAAACCGCAAGCGGGAATATGTACGCACCCCCCACCCCCCCTTCTGGAAGAACATTCAAACAATCGTCAGTAATAGCACTTTTTATATGTTTTTCAGATGTCTTTGCAGTATACATCACTAGGTGAAGATGGAACTACTGTTGACAATATCCTTTTTGTTTTTCTGGTTTTATATCGTGTTTCAATGCCCAACTGAACTGACTTTTCCTCTTCCAGAAAAAAATATAATTCTGTTTATTTGTCATCTGTCTGGTGCGGTTTAGATGTCTTGGCAAGAAGCTTGTAATACTGGTACACGTAATTATCCTTGACTTGACTTACGGTGCACGCTGATTGAAGAGTATTTTTACGCAGGATATAACCGTAATGAAATACTGGCAATGCTGCTGTTGAAACACAACATTACAATGAGGTGAGAAAATAATATTTAACTACAAGTGCCCGTCCAATTTAGCGATGTGTGCGTGTACCGTTTTAAAGTTATCTCTATGTTGAAAATAAATGTATGACTGTAAATATTGGCAATTAATTTGTCGACAAAATGCCCAGTGGAGAGCTTACGCTGTGCTGTTTTTTTGTATTTTTTCGTTTTTGTTTTTGGTTTTTTTTTTTTGTTATCTTTTTTGGTCTAGGCCTTTCGTTCTTTGTTCGGACTGCATTAAGTACATGTCTAACTAAAGCATTGTATCTATAGTCACGACCATCGATCACATCTAATCACCGCAACTTACCAGCCTTTTCTGAAAAGTACAATATGGCACCTACACAATTTCTTGAAAATATATGATCCCTAGACATGCGCAGTTCTACTATCAAAACACGACGTCGCGTTTCGAAAGGCGACGTCGCGTTTCGAAAGGCGACGTCGCGTTTCAAAAGGCGACGCGTTTTGAAACGCGACGTCGCCTTTTGAAAACGCGACGTCGCCTTTTAAAAAACACGACGTCGCGTTTTAAAACGCGACGTCGCGTTTCTTTCCTATCTTTTAACATTGCCAAACAAGACGTGGGTGAAACACGACGTCACCTTTTGAAAACGCGACGTCGAGTTCCGTTGTGTCGAGTTTTACAATGCAAAAACATAGGAAAGAAACGCGACGTCGCGTTTTAAAAGGCGACGTCGTGTTTTCCAAAAGGCGACGTCGTGTTTTAAAAACGCGACGTCGCGTTTCGAAACACGACGTCGCGTTTCAAAAGGCGACGTCGCGTTTCAAAAGGCGACGTCGCGTTTTGAAAAGGCGACGGAAACTTGGCACAAATAGAACACCATAGTAATGGCAATAATATCGCATTTGCTTAGGTTTGCTTCCACCAAGTGGATTTTATCAGCAAGACCGCAAACATTATTGTGGACAACAGATAGGCGGGTGGTGCAATCTGGACCAGGATTTGTTTCGATGTCGCCGGAAAGTATCAATAGAGTGGTAATGAAGAAGAAATTAGTAACATTCGCATTCATAATGTTATGGAACAAAGTCACAAGGTACTTGAGAATATTTAGTAGAGAAGACATTTTCCAAAACCTGAGTAATTTAAAATGAAACGATGACGATCTAGTGTAACAGCGTCCAAACAGGCCGATTGCCGCATGGTAACTATCAAGGTCATTACCCGTCATCTCGTACGAGCCAAGCAAATTGTCGTGCGGCTGGACCAAGACAGCAGCCAAGCAAAGTTAACACCCGGAGCCTTCGTACATGTATATGACACATATTGGATTTGGTTGAGTAACTTAAATTATGAGTAGCATGTTTGAGCGGTGAGTTATGTACAATGAGTTCTGGATATAAAGAGATCAAGGGGTGTCCTCTAAAGAGATCAAGGGGTGTCCTCTAAATCAACACAATCAGTGAACGCGCTAATCTAGTTGATTAGGCCAATCCGCTGCGAGGAATGAGATGTGACAGGTTTGAATTTCATCGCGGGCCAAACTGCTTTGATGTCAAGCTGAAATCGACATCGGAATTCAAAGCAAAAACCGCAGACTTGGGATACTGACATGCTAATTCAAACAAGCGGGGATGAAATGTACGAGATTGTATAATAGAGGCATCGACACAAGAACTCTTTCGAATCACCAAAAATGTTGAGGTAATTCCTCTGCGAGGATTAAGGATTGACGTGGACATTGGAATGGAGTTCTTTCGATGAGGCGTTGCTGTAGGGTACGGCTTAGGGATCGACTAGGGTATCGTTGTGTGACTTTAGCCGGTGACGCCGTGATGCGCATAGACAGTCGACAAGTAGTGATGTGAGGTCATTTTTGGATGCGCATGGACGTTTTTGGATAAAATAATGGCCAACGTAGGTCCAAATGTGGCGTGCATTGTGTCGTATTGAAGCTGCCGTTGTGTAGAATGAGACTGGAATGCTGTCGACGTTGAACTCTTATGTCATTATACACATGTGCAACCGAGTAGTAGTTGGGAAAGATCATTTTCGGCTGCGCATGGGATTTTTAGGTGACCTATGGGAATACGTGCACCAAACGTTGGGGAACGGTGCTATGGAAAGCTCTCGTTGTGTGGAGCTGTTTTCTGTTCTATATGGTTTGACATCAACCATGCACACCGCTTGGTCTAGTAGATAAAGCACAGATTTGATTGGTTGCGCACTCGGATTGGTGAAAATTACACCCATATACACTGGCCCATAGGGATGAGCACGTGAAGCAGGAGATGCATGTGCACCCTGAAGTGACTCCAGAAAAGGACTCCACATATTCCACATTTTATTATCTCCTCCGTCACATCATACCCATGTTTGTTGGATGTGTTTGCAATGCATTCGCGTATCCATGCTTATATATCAAACACATCGTCGGTCGTGTTCGCTCGTGTGCATTGAGTACCCGCCATTCGAAAACATGTACGAGATTGGATAATGGAGGCATCGACTCAATAACTCATTCGAATCACCAAAGATGTCCAGGTAAGACCTCTGCGAGGATTTAGGATTTACCTAGACTTATGAAGATGGTGGTGAAGGTGAAACGCAGAAGGTGATGATCACATTATTTGTATCTTATATCGCCACATTTTGGCGTAGTTTTGGGGAATAGTGAAATCGGGGATGAATTTGAATCTAGCTAATATCTTCTTGAGATTTGGGGCTGTCATTTTCCGTTCATTTTTTATTGTTTTGACGTCTTGGAATGATTTCTGGAGGTATATATTCGTGTTGATCATTCTTTTTATCTTGAAAGACAGGGAGGAAATTCAAGTTGTTTGTATTATGTGTGCAGATAAAGGATATAATATCACAGGGCATTATTGGCTGTTTCCTTCCTTATTTCACATCAGATTATTATTTACTAATTTATCACGCAAAACAAGAAAACGCGACAATGAAAAATTCAAAAGATCTGACCGAATATTCGACCGAAAAATGTCTTCTTTTTTTTAAATGAAAAAATGGCGTCACTGTGACGTCATCAAAGCGGCCATCTTGGACTTTTTCCCCAATTTTCTGATAGAGCTTGACCCAAGTGTATAGTGTGGTAAGTTTCAGCCCCTATAGCTAAAGGATTAGGATAAATATTTAGGGGTGGGGTGGAGGCGGATCAGGCCTGGACAGGTGCCAGGTGCCCACAAGTCTCAAGCCAGATAGGGTTAATAGATAAATATCAATAGAGAGGACTGTCATAATTCTGGTATATATTATGTCACTCGGATAATTTCTCCGGATTAAAATACAAACAACCGTTCATTTCTAAGGTCCTTATTCTCGAAAATGGTACAGATCCGCCTGGTTAAGGTGAATGGACTTCATCTCCCGAGGGTGCGATGAATGGAAAATAAGGTATTGTTTCGTGTGTGTGAGTGTAAAATATATCGACGTATTAGTAGTTTTCTTTTTGACGTTTAGGACAATTGCCATTGATGTAATGCTAAGCAAAACCGCGATTTTCTAATTTTTACCACATCTAATTAAAATAATTCCATTAATGTAATCTAGGAATTAGGTGTGATGTAAATGTATATACGAAATTAAAAACGCCTATAAAATCATGATATAGTAAAAAGGACTGGGGGTACTGTATCTAAGCCATACGCGTTTTCTCTATATATATTTTTTATTAACTACATATATATATACTTGTATCTACCATCAAATATCTGACGAGATATGTGTAGAACGTAAATTATCTCAATGTACGAAAATCAGTTCGTCCTACGATATATAGCAAGCCGTTTTGGTATTTATCTCTTTTTTTTAGTGTGCTTAGCTTTTGTTTTATTTTTTTTTTTTTATAAAAAACAGAATTTTATATAATATATTTATATCTATTTCGATATAATAAAAATCAATTTTTGATATCAATTTTTGTTTTTACATCAAGAACTAAACATTATTTTTCATAGCACGAAACGAATTTTAAATACAGAGATTAGATTTTTATATATATCAACATAAACGAATAAATACTCTAACAGCTTGTCATATAGCATACGGCATCAACAATTCATTTTTTATATCAAAAATAACGAATAAATACCAAAACGGAGTTCCATATTAGGAAATACCGATGTGTCTACAATATGGACAGTAGACAATCCCTAATCACCGGTCCGAGTCTTGCCGGGAGCGGGCGATTTGGGTGTTCCAAATGATCGAGAAGTACATGTGTCTTCAGAGTGCTGGTCAAAGACCACTTTGCTTTATCATTTCCATATGGATCTGTTAAAACCAACTTAACCCAAGTCCTTGAACGAATGGTTAGGACTGGTCAAGGATTTCGCTTTATCGCTTTGCGATTGGATCTATTACACTTGCACATGTGAACAGGTGAAAGGGCTGGAGCGGACGGGTGGCCTGTTACAAGTCCATCGTCCGTTTATTTGAATAATCTTTCTGTGCGCCTCCAGAGTCAGAACTTCCAGCCAGACGGAATCAGTTGAGAATAAGTAAGCACAGAATAAAATAAACTGAATGCAGTCTCAATATTGAAACACTATCTGACAGTTCGCGGAGCCGTACAAATGATATGGAAAAACTTGTTTAGCCCCTATTAACTCGTTATAACGACGTATTATGTCGGTAGAACGACTTATTAACTTGTTATAACGATTATTTCGTCGTTAGAGTGGGGATTTTTGTTTTAATGTCTCACTCAAGGTTGTTTCACTCATATGACAATCGGTTTGGATGGTGGAGGAAGCCAGAGTACCCAGAGAGAACTGACAAACTTTCACACATGCACCTGCTGGGCTCGAACCCGTGTCGGTTCAGTGGTGTTAGGCTAGCGATCACCAGCGAAACGCCACTGAGGACCCCCTTTATATCGTCAGATCGATTTATTTAAGTTGCTATAGCGATTTATTTTTATGTCGTAAGAACGACGTATAACTCGTTATAACGACTGAATAACTCGTCGGACGAGCGGGTGTTCGGGATGTGAGCGGATCGGTGAGTGCTTTTATCGTACCCACCTCACCTCTTGTCATTTGCGGAGAGTTTCTAGATTGGTTGTTTTGGGAGACGACGGTCATCACGTCATAGACGACACCATCTTCACAACGTCAAGGTTTCTTGCCTGGCAGACCGCGTTCCGCACAGTTTGCGTGGATTTGGGGATATTTGATTGTAGATGAATACATATATTTTTATTATGAAATTTTAATAGACTTAATTACAATTGTTTTTCTTCAAATCGATTTTCTTTTGAAGAAGAAGAAAATATGTGACTAATGTATACACTGAGCGAAAGATCTATCTCCCCCGTATCCAAAAATGTAAGCAAATATTTTTTGCGAGTTTTTCCACTCGATTAAATCGGCGTTCAACCTGTGCATCGTTGTCTCTCAAGCGTGCCACCATTTCGACTCCGGTCGTCTAAACGTGTGACGTCACCCGGGCCTCGCCGCTCTCTAGCGTGGAAGGCGAAAATATAATGACATTGCCTGGAGATATATGACAAACCAAGCCTTTCTTACATTGGGATAATTACAATTTGACAGGAATATAGGAACCGAACGTCGTGATATGACTGAAATAGTGTTGAAAGACTAATAAACTCACTCCAATTTATTGCATCAGCCTCACTGTGCAAAAGTTCTTCTCTGATGCGTTTGGGGTAACATCCTGCCGACCGACGTTATGCATCCACTGTTTCAGTACATCTGGTTTCAACGGTCTTTGGAAGGTTTGGAATTCCAGTCAAACGCCTCACACTGCGGCATGATGCCCGTGTATTTGTGAAATATTGTCACACTACCACTATTAAATTATAACAGTATATGAAATATAAACCTGCAGTATCGAGAGCTTCTCATACTTTAACGTACAGGGCGGATGTGAGTATGAGCCCGGCTAACGTCACGCAGCGATGCGCACAATATGTTTTCGGCAATTCTGAATAGTTAAAATAGACGCAAGCCCTTGTAATGGCGGCACTTATGAATCTGTCCACAGGCTCCAGTTTTTGATGTTTCGATATGAATAGATCGGCGGTAAAAAATCGCAATAAATATTTGCTTACAATTTCGTTTAGTGTATACATTAGTCGTCACATGTTTTCTTCTCCTTTAAATATTTTTTCCTTTATATTGATTAATTGTTATAATTTATTGAAAATGTACGTATTTATCTACTACCAAATATCCCAGATAAACGTTTCATCTGTTTGGCGAGGTGACCGCACTGCGGTGGCCTTATGGTTAGAGCGTCGGTATTGTAAGCGGTAGGTACTGGGTTCAATCCTAGGCCGGGTCATACCAAAGACTTGAAAAATGGAGCTTGTTGCTTCCTCGCTTACGCCCAGCAGTAAGAGGATAGAACAAGGACTGGTTCGCTCGTTGTCAGTATAATGTGACTGAGTGGGTGGCATGTCTGCCTACGGCATGATATTTCAGTGGGACAGCACTATAAAAATGGCAGCATCAGATCTGCTCTGTTACAAGCTTAGATCAACTTTCAGTCGGTCTAGGCCATTTGCAGATGGCCTGAGCCTCTTTTTGAAAAAAAAATGCCCCAAACTAACGCGAACAGAAATTCATTGGTTATCTCAAGATATACTTGAGTATCGGTGAATGGTATTTTCACGTGTGGAATTACAAAGCACCCGAGCGGTACGATCAGAGATTTACATAAACTGGGGTTTGTTCAGAACGCCCACAGGTTTCTGGTCCCTCAGTATACACAAAAGCCATATATGGATACTCACAAACCTCGAACATTTTGGATGTGATTTATATGAAATCGGCATTCATTTTCAATTCGTATGCATTTGTCAACCCTCCCAGCAGCTATCTTCCATTGTCTTCCACTCCCGTTTGTCATGTCACGAAGCTCGGGTGCTTTGTACTCTCAGCTGATCGTAGAGAGCTACATTTCGTAGCTAACAGGACGGCTCCGACTTGGGATTCGTTGCGCTGGTTGACTTTGATGGGGCTCTCAAGTTAGGCCTCATTATAGCCATCTACACATTTCGGGAGCATATCTGGATACCTGGTAGGGCATCCCAGTTGTTGGTGAGCCTCAAAGCAAAAGAGCCGCCTCTTAAGTTGAGTCTTTACCTCTTCTTGTACAGAGAAAGACTATCACTCCGAGTGCGTTGATGGTTCTGCATGCATAAAAAGTTGGGTTCTACTGTGTCAAAGTTCTTAATCATCGATGTACGGTTCTTGACCGTAAAATGCATGTACAACGGCTTGCTCTCGGTCTTGCACATCTGCTTGAATGCGTTGATGAGATCCTCTCCCGTTTTCGTCCAGATGGGGACGACACAGACATATTTCGATAGCACCTATGCAGGTCAACAGATACCAATTGCCGTCGTTGTGTTCATGTCGACCAAATGGGCCTGTCATTGGCTCTCCGTGCCTGCGTTGGTCCGTTTACGTGAAAATGGCGATGAGCAGTTCGATATAAGCTATGGATGTCTTGTTTTTTTAAATCAGGCTTGGAATTGCGATCGTCGAACCCCCAGTGAATTGAAGGCTTTCAACCTACCATACGTTGCAGGGATCTGACGACTGGAATACAAGCTCTCAACACCTTCTCCCAGCCCTTAAAGATGGCGAGTGATGCGCCCCGGGGCCAAGCCTTTATTTATAAGGTGACATCTTTCAATATAAATTCATTGAACTCTGCCAGTGCATCTCGCAAGGCCGCCTTGAATGTCAAAACCTAGGCTTCCACATCCGACACGGCCCGTTCGAAAGCGGGCCGTAGATCAGCATTCAGGGTGAAATGCATGATGGATCCATTCAGCCTAGCCAATTCAGCGAAGACGGGGTCGCGATGGACGTATACATAGGGATACGGAAGGATGAGGTTGTCGTTCAGTTCGCCACTCAAAACTGGTATGAAACTGGGTTTCACTGCGAGACATCCGAATGACAGTCGATTGGGTTCTGACGGCTCACTGCCGCACACATCTCGAATGATCTGGACACAATTATCATACACGTGAAGGAAGACCTCTGGGGTCTGACTGAGGAACGCACACACGAGATGCTCCGTCATTCTGAAATGGTGTACATCAATACTGGAGGTGCAACGGACGACGTGAACGACGTGAACGACGTCGAGGGCGTTTCTGATCGGCAATGGATTGAGTAACCAATCCGAGGCCTGAACTATGAGTGGCTATACTGATTGGCTAGACTAACAGGCCCCAATGAAACCCATTGCACTCCATGACCCGTATCCAAAGTAGTCACCCACCCTAAGATCACATCACCCAAACACACACATTTATGCACCCTGCACATTCCTTACTACTGATGATGTCACGGGGTCTTCACTGGGGTCCCTCCAGGATCCACCCCAAGGTCCAGATACTCATACCCATGGGCTAATATATAGGGTGTATAGGCATTTCCTAAGGGCATCCGCATATGAGCTTTCTCTACTATTCCTTGACTGCGAGTGCGCATATCACCACCCAATCTTAGTCTACTGAGATATCTATGCTACATCGTAAGCCCATCCACGCCCCACCTTGATAGAAGAACATGGGTCTAAAATAAAGGCGTCAAATTCGTCTTCCATTGGACAGCCGTCATCTATTAAGAGTTTCCAAACGTCCATAATCCAGAGATCTGTTTCATTAATGATATTAGCACCAAAATTAACATAACCAAAATATAATAAGTAAATTGGAGTTATTCAAAAGATAGAAGTTTTCAATGATGCCGACAATATCAATTGATATTGTGTTCATCAAATCAGTATCACAATCCAATGTTCGCAGAGTGTGTATTTTCTTGTCGTATCCGAAAAGTGATGTCACGATATTGGCGTGACTAAAACGAAATAGAACGTTCTAATGAACATATTAATCTGCTAGATGAGTATCTCAGTCATTAATCTGCTAGATGAGTATCTCAGTCATTAATCTGCTAGATGAGTATCTCAGTCATTAATCTGCTAGATGAGTATCTCAGTCATTAATCTGCTAGATGAGTATCTCAGTCCCGGTTTGATTGCGGCTGTTCATATAAACACTACGGAGAAGTATTTCACGTAATGTTTATACGGCCCTTAATCTCGGGTTAAGTGGAATTAGATACAACTTACATAGCGCCAAAGATTTTAAACACTAGGAGTATAGTTTGCAATCAACAGATGATATATATATATATCACCGAATTTCAGAAACTTGGAATGCTTGCTTTTGAATTCATAACCTTGCTTTGCATTTTTTTTGTAGCAATGCTTTGTAACGTCGATTGGAATCCTCAATGTTTTGACAAGCTCTCGCATACGCTACAAGGCGAGATATGTATACTCCATATGCAGGTCCTTTGGAAATATTACTGTCCATGAAAGGGTAATTTACGATGTCAAAATTGTAATCGTCTCTCTTGTCGTATAATCGACGTGTGAGAAAGCCGTTGTTGTTTTTGTACAGATATATGTCCACGAAAGATGTTCCATTTGGCGAATCCGTATTCTCCTTCAAATTCAGTGAAGGAAGTTAAATTTCCTTCACTGTGTCATTTATATTCATATCCAAGTTGCCACATGAACAGGTACAATAAAAGCGTACCTGAGATACAACACATATCACGAATCGTTAGATTCTTGGTATGTGCTTAAGAATAGGTTAACCAGAAGACTATTCTGTGAAGTCATGTGACGCAGTCAGTATGTCGGCACCTCTTCCCACTTCCCTTATATGTGTTGTAATATAAGGGTTTTCCACTGCTAGGAAATCGTCTATTTAGCGTTTGTTGAATGTGAAGAAGTGGGCTTTGTGTAATTGCTTAATCTTAATGATCTGTATATAATCGTATTCATATGTAACAGATATAGTTCAGTCAGGAGGGATGCGTAGTTGGTACCCATTGGAATACCTACCGAATTCAACATGGATATTACAGCAGTTTCGTAAACAATGAAACATCCCAAGAGTTGTAACATTTATGCACTTTAGAATAAAAAAAACGACTTCTTTTTTCTGACATTAATATAATGATGATCGGTCTGTTGATAAACCGATATCATGAGCTTACTAAGACGTTTTATTAGACCTTGATGAGGGATGGCAGTATAGAGAGACGAAAAACCCCATGTGGACACATTTCTTTATTTAATCAGTTCGTTCCTGCGACCTGTCCTGTAAAGTGAAGTTTTCCGGATTTTTTCCGGTATCATATGTCTGCATTCATCCGCTAGTCAAATGACCGGACGAGCGCTTTCACTCAAGATTGCACGATACATGTGAACTAAATTTGGACCATATAGACCCATATGACTGGGTGTAAAGTCACTGTTATCTACATTTGTTGTGACCTATCCGGAGATTTCCCCAAGTCTTATTTTTGCATCCACCCGCCAGTCACGTGACCAACCTCAAACCTGAAGTGACCTCTATGTCAAAGATCAAAGGTCAACCTTCCTTCCGCAATTTCCTTTGCATTTCAACCACATACCCAGCCCAATTCTCAGACCTCAAATACCGGTATGACCAGATTTGCGATTTATACACTACTGTCTTTCCTGGCATGATCATTTTTTAATATGATGGAGCAAATATTATAAATCAACCTAAATGGACGCAAACATCGTCATCTGTCAGGGAAAATAAAAAAAAATCACCTCTACATGTAGTTCATTCACACGATGGGTAATCAAACGAACAGTGAATTGCACGCATGGCCCAGTTAAATATAAGGACGCATGAACGTTGAGTTTTGATTATGTACTGTGTAGCTGAGTTGAAGGTCAGCCACGAATTACATTTAAATTTTTCACTGAAAGATGATGACTTCTGCGTCCATTTATTTTGATTTATATTCGTTGCGCCATTCTCTCAACTAAAATCATACCCGGAAGGGCACAAGCAGAATGCGCGATGATCATGTTTATATCGTCGGCATGAGAAAGAGTAGTCAACCGGCATGGCTACAACGTTATCAGAGGTTGTAGGTATCCCTGAGATGTAATACAGACAATATTAGTGCCCCTCCCCATCCCCCACTCCCCAACCCCTCACACACACACACTTCTTGATCCAACTGGAGAATACAGGCGGAGTCACTTCCCCTGTTCTGGTCTGCTGGTGGGGCATCAGCTCAGTTCCTCCGTTTTCTTCCCAGTGTAACTATGAAAATATTCTTAACGACACAACCCAAGTAAAGAGAGTCGAGTAATATTAATTTATGAGTCAACGTCAGAATATTCCACAATGAAGAATGTGTCAATGAGTGACACAAATGAGGAGTCACAGCCCTCTGCCTGTGTATATGGGCTTAGCTTAAAACAGTACTGTAAATTTCATTATCTCTTGTCATTGTTCGTCTGACAAATCCTTACTCTGGCAGAATATGATTTTGGCATATCTATAAAACCAGTCGTAATTTTTAGGAGTGCCGAATCTCATTCACGATCTCGTGACTTCTCAAAATATACCTATATTTCAGCAAATTGCCTGCCTACATGTATGTGTCGTATATTTTATTCCATTTGAACTCTGTTGCGAAGTCCTACAATTTGACACTTAGAATGACTTCCCTTGGACTGTATGTATTTCGTAGCATACCAAATTCGATACAAATACCCCGAGTTTTACGAAAAATTAATAACGAGGTATACATCCGATGATCCTCACATTCTCCTCTACTAATTCAAATGTCGTCCTCGACATTAACAATATTCAAAAATACACATAAACATATAACACCTTTGCCCCCTGAATTATCAACATAGCTCTATCTGAACAGATCAATATAGCAACCATTACTGTTCCTGTACATTTCAAGAGATTCACTCTTCACATTGGAATCTTGCTCTCATCAAATGGCCGGTTTGATGAAGATGTCATAAATATAGTTATCCAATGTCTATAGTATACAGTTTGTCCATTGACATCACAGAACAGTCGCTTCCAGTTCACCTACGCTTGACTTTGGCTTCTCACAATGTTCTCTTTGGGTACCCCGACACTATCCTCTACAGTACTTTTCCCAGGCCTCACGAGGTTGCACAGTAGAGCGTAATTCCTATAAGCCAAAATCACTAATGTTCTGGTGTCAAAACAGAGGTGCACATCACTAGACCCAGAACACATCACATTTCTATATTTAGTCGGTTCACAGTCCATTGGTTACCATAGGAACAGTTCTTAACACTCACGATCATCACTACAACGAACCACCTGGTTTCTCACACAAACTGTGAGATGATGATTGGATACCATCTTGGTATCATCGGGTAGCTCAATATAGGACCCGGAACATTCTGCAGCAGTTGAACGAATGGAGGCTGTCGATTTTGCGTAACCTCTCCAAAGATATCATAAGTCAACTTAGCTGGTGGTCTGCAGTGCCATTGCAGCCTTTGAAACGGAGCTGAGCTAAGCTCATCCTCAGCGAAGCCGACACTGTTGTCGTCGTATAGATCTACTTGAACAATCGGTGTAGGTTTATGGTGTGGAGTCACATTTGTGTTGGTGGGGGGGGGGGGGGGGTCCTATGCACCATCTATTCCTACAGGAGGTCCACCTCTCTCGAATGGAGTAAACACCTCTGCATTTGGATCCGTGGTGGGCTCATCGAACAACAACTGCCAACTGTCTTCGGCTAAGTCATCACCCCTCGGATCCGGCTCACTGATCTCAACGTCTTCTCGCTGTTTAGTTACTTTCTTAACTGGATTTTTACACGTTTTGGGCGGAGGAGGTGGTAGAATCTCTAAAGGGAGACCATCACAGGGCAATAACAGGTTCCTGTGCACAGCTGTTTTACGGCCACTTCCATCCTCAGCACGTATCTCATAGACTACCTTTTGCTCCCAGTACGACCGTAACTTGCCAGTCCCACCACGTTCTCTAAGACTCCGAATTAGAACACGGTCACTGGGCAGGAGTACACTGCTTCGTACCTTTCTATCGTAAAGATTCTTTCCCTTCGCTGCCGTTTTGTTGGCATTCTGTGATGCGATGTCATATGCTTGGCGCATCCCCGTTCGCCACTGGTCGATGTACTACTGATCGGAACCCACCCGATCATCACTCAGGAGACCGAAGATGCTGTCCACCGGAAGCCTTGGAGAACGTCCAAACAAGAAGAAGTCAGGTGAGTAGCCTGTGGCATCATTCATTGTACAATTATATGCGTGAATTTGATATGTTGATATGGCTCTTCCATTCACCTTTGAATGACACTGGGAGTGTCTGTAGCATTTGAATAACAGTCCTATTAAAGCGCTCTACCTTCTCTTTCTCTTGGGGGTAGTAGGGAGTAGTCTGTGTCGAGGAAACACCGGACAGTTGCTGTAGACGGTGGAATAAGTCGTTATCAAAATCCTTGCCCTGGCCGTGGTGTCCCAAGTGTCCCATGTTATTATGGAGTTCATGTAACTCAGTTGAATGGAATTATTTTGGCAAAACGAGCTGGGATCACACATCCCTTCCGGTCAGTGTACATCTCCTCATCTTGGTCATCCAGCTGTAACTTTTGAAATTCCCGCATCAGGTCATTCTTGCTGTCAGTATTTTTGTTCTGAGACAGCTCTTCGCGAAAAGTTCCTCAAATACTTCCAGTAGTAGCCTAGGAATCCCAAAATTTGAAGAAGCTCCCCAACAGTCCTAGAGCGGTTCTCCTCCAACTTTCTGACTGGTTCTTTTTCCTAAAGATCCATGCTATATCCGTCTGGGGACACAATGTGCCCGAGGTATTTCACTTGTCCCCGAAACACCTCGCACTTTCTGGGTTTCAGTTTTATTCCAGCACCCTGTAGGCGACGGAGAACAGTCTTTGTGTGTTTGAGATGGTCTTCAAAGTTTTCACTAAACACCAAAACATCATCCAGTTAGAGAATACAAATTTTATTCCGCAGATCTTCGAGTAGGTTATCCATAAAACCCTGAAAAGCACCAGGAGCACCAGTCAGTCCAAACGGTCTCGGTTCCCATTCATAAAGTGTACATGATGATATGAAAGCAGTGTATTTCAGGCATTCTTGTTTCGCAAATCACTGGTGGTATGCCGTTCCCTGATCAAACAGGGAAAACCAATACTTTCCTGCAAACCGTCCTGTATTCTGGGTATTGGTTGCCTGTTTTGGACAGTTTTTTTTAGCCCACCATCATCAGATGGTGGGCTGTTCAAATCACTTTTCGTCCGTGGTCCGTCGTCCGTGGTCCGTCAGTCCGTCAGTCCGTCAGTCAGTCAGTCAGTCCGTCCGTAAACAATTCTTGTTATCGCGATTTCTCAGGAACTACTGCATGGATCTTTCTTAAAGTTGGTACACAGGTTCCCCTTGGGGTTTAGCTGTGCAAGATACCTTTTCTGGTCCGATTCGAAAATCCAATATGGCCACCAGGCAGCCATCTTGGATTTCCCCATGAAACTTTGTTATCGCGATTTCTCAGGAACTACTGCATGGATCTTTCTCAAATTTGGTACACAGGTTCCCCTTGGGGCCTAGTTGTGCAAGATACCTTCTTTGGTCCGATTCGAAAATCCAATATGGCCACCAGGCAGCCATCTTGGATTTCCCCATGAAACCTTGTTATCGCGATTTCTCAGGAACTACTGAATGGATCTTTCTCAAATTTGGTACACAGGTTCCCCTTGGGGTCTAGTTGTGCAAGATACCTTTTCTGGTCCGATTCGAAAATCCAATATGGCCACCAGGCAGCCATCTTGGATTTCCCAATGAAACCTTGTTATCGCGATTTCTCAGGAACTACTTCATGGATTTTTCTCCAATTTGGTACACAGGTTCCCCTTCGGGTCTAGTTGTGCAAAATACCTTTTCTGGTCCGATTCGAAAATCCAATATGACCACCGGGCAGCCATCTTGGATTTCCCCATGAAATCTTGTTATCGCGATTTCTCAGGAACTACTTCATGGACCTTTCTCAAATTTGGTACACAGGTTCCCCATGGGGTCTAGTTGTGCAAGATACCTTTTCTGGTCCGATCCGAAAACCCAATATGGCCACCAGGCAGCCATCTTGGATTTCCCCATAAAATCTTGTTATCACGATTTCTCAGAAATTTGGTACACAGGTTCTCCTTGTCTAGTTGTGCAAGATACCTTTTTCGGTCCGAATCGAAAATCCAATATGGCCACAAGGCGGCCATCTTGAATTTCCCCTTGAAACATTGTTATCGTGAATGCTCAGGAAATATTTCATGGATCTTTCTGAAATTTGATACACAGGTCCCACATGGGGTCTAGTAGTGCAACATACCTTTTTTAATCCGATTCAAAAATCCAAGTTACGCTTCAAATTAATACGGTATTCTCGAGTTGTGACGTTGCATCACAAGAGTCGGCGGATCAAACGGTGGGGCATATTCTATATATTGACTATAGGGAATATCCATACCTTCACCTTCCATATCAAGGAGTTCAAATAATTCGGAATTAAGATGTATTTCTTCAAATTTTAAATCAGTTTTCTTTAGTCCATGCAGTAGCAAGTGAACTGCTCCACCCTTTCGTCTGCCGGCGGGTCGGCTACATGAAGGGACGTCACTCTTGTGACTCAACGTCACAACTCAACAAGTGTAGACTACTGCATGTTTTGATCCAAGGGAGATAATCAGGATTCAGGCACTTTTGAAGTTTCAACATTACTGCGCAGACCGGATCCCTTGTACCATCTTACTATTTTCGAGCATGGTATCTTAAAAGAGATATCTCAAACTAGCCCAGTAAACAGAACAGAATTAGCATTCGTTCCTAATTATGAAATCTTAAGTATGTTTCATAGCTCATGCCAAAGTGTCAAAGAGATTGGTCCTCGCTTCCAGTACCCAATGATGACACGTGTAAAAAAAATAAATTAAAAAAAAATACTACAAAACAAAGGTTCCGTACATGTACTCCGTACATGTACTTTCACTTTCAGACTAACTTTGCTCATTTCTCTTGTATTATAACAACCGACATAAGTACAGTTTCTAGAAATCTTGAAACTCCTGAAACTTAGATTATATCTTGGTGTTTTTCAGTGTCCCTTTTCCGATCTTTTTCGCTCAGATTCGAAATTCTGTAAACAAAATTACAAATCAATCGTTTTTTCTTAGTAACAATGGACAAAAAGATCCTCTAGTCATTAGCTTACAATTATCGGACAATGGTGGGCGCCAAGATCCTTCAGGATCTCTCGTTTGTTTACTCGCCGGTAATCTCAGATTACCATCTCGTTTTCGCACGCACACCATCGGCTTTGAGTAAGGAGAGTTGCTCTTTGTAATCCACCCCTCTCTATTAAATCTATGAGAAAGTCTTTGACTTCCTGGTATAGAGGGCGTGGAATGGAAACAGTTTTTTTTTGCACTGGAATGTCGTCTGTAAGATATATGTCCATTTTCAGGTCTGGGGCACATCCGATATCTCCCTTCTCACGAGAGGAGGCTCGAGACTCCTCGTATAACATATGAGTCACTCTGATTTTACGACAAAAGAGATGATTACAATTTCGGCATCGTAAACTATCCCTTTTTGGACAGTAATATTCCAGTGGGACCTGCATATGGCGTATACATATCTTGCCTAGTAGCATTTGCTAGATCCTATGTTAAATGTGACGATTTTAATTAACGTCACAACACATTGTTGCAGAAACTTATAAAACAGGGCTACTCCACCGAGCGCCTCCACTCAAAGTTTCTCAAATTTGGCGATACATATCGCATTCTGATAGCAAAATACGAAGGTAGCGTGCAAGATCTATGGCGTTACGTTTCGTATCTCGTGTCTAATTCCGCTTAACCCGGGGCTAGGGGCCGTATGAATCCATGTACTACAAGATCGTCATGGTGCTCATATGAAGTCACAATCAAAGCGTGACTGAGATACATCATTCTCTAGGTGGCGACTTTACAATGATTATTATGGATTAAAAATACTGATCAGCGATACGGATTTTATATTTTTGGAACATCATGATGTCTTGTCCGCATCATTGAAAACTGTTGACCGCTTCTCTCATGCAGGAAACTAGCCTATGTTTATGTATACTATGATTGTCTTTTTGAATTTGGTGCTAATACTGTTATATGGAATATGGAATAGGTCTTTGGATTATGAACGCGGATATTCTTTAATGGACGACGGCTGAATTATGAATGACGGGCTAGACACTTGTAATCTTTGAGATTCTGTTAAATCATTCTGAGCCTAGTGGTAACTTTATTTTCTCAAGCTCATGAACTGCCATGCAAATGGTGCGGCGCTGTAGCCAATGCACCGCTTGACAACTTTGAGAACAATAAAGCATGGCACCCACTACATTGCAAACACAATTGTGGGGTCGTCATTAGTCCCGACGTGTCGACCCCCTGCCGTTTCCCTGCTGCTTACGTTTAATCTTTCAGCCAGCCATAAATTGGTCAGCAGATCCACAGAAGTAACAGTGATCACAGTGTTCATCATTTTGATTGTTTTGTGTCCCTCCCCCCTGTCCTGGATTTTCTCTTGAAGTATTTCTTCTCTCACAGCTGCGACGTCTGCTTTCAGTTCTTGGCGTAAATCTGCAAATAATTTGCCAGTGATGCTTCACCTGATGACTGCTGTGAAAAGTCCGCTTCAATCTCATTGACCATACTCTTTGGTACAGTGGTACAGGCGACAGTATGTTTCTTGTTCCTCTCTTCTATCACTGTTACTGATCGATTTATCTGAGAAATCAGTTGTTCATCTGATGGATTTCCAAGAAATAAATCCTTTAAATCTTGGCTAATACTGGTATCCCGAAGTCCAATATAAATGGTATGCAGTGTCATACGAGGAACCAACTCTGGATCATACCGAAAGTCAGATCTTTCATCCTGTGAAGTAATAGTAACTTGTCCCAATTCAAGTAACCGGAGAACGAAGTCCAACGTTGCTTCATTCGCATTTTGTTTCCCCTCAATCAGGGCCTGGTATAATCCTGTCGCAGATCTTTCCTGATAATACTGCCGAAGAACTCCTCTTAACTCAGGAAGTGTAAGTTTGTTCCTCTCTAAGTAGCTATGGAGGCTCTGTGATGGGTACACGGCCTGTTCAACAGCGTAAATAATTTCTGATTCTAGGTAACCCTTACTAAATGCAACCTCTATCCGTCTACTAATGTTTGCGAAACTGATACCCTTCTCACCACCAATCTGTCCTAACACACTAAAAACTTTGCGAAAAGACAATCTTTGCATGGTTGCAGTTGCACTTGCATACCAGTCTCTGCAGGTGCAGTTCTTGAACCTGTCTGAAGGTTTTCCGCGGTAACCTGAGTCAGTAATGCACGTAGTATTGTTGGTCCATGAGTTTCGGCTAACATGGAGTCCGCAATAAATTTCTCTTTAGCTTTTATTAGTTTCACACTATCAGTGTCTTCAGGTTTTGTGGGGATTTCCATGTCATGTGCAAGCCTTTTCAACTGGTCAAGGATAGATAATATATCCGCTGTTTTACCTCCAATTCTAGTTGACCGAGGTCACTTGGATCGGCCATCATCACCGCTCTTACAGGCAACGTAAAAGAATCTTTTAGTGTTGGGTACTTCTTTATACTTTAGGTCCCCAGACTATACTGGCAAAAGCTCGCCAAAAATGTTACCTCTTCTAGCCGGCATGGTGACTAAAAATAACAGGGAGAGATCGGATCAATTTAATAACAACACAACATTTATTCACAGTGCGGAAGTCAATCTCCGCCAAAACATATTTACATAATACTGTCTCATGGACTTTTGCGCAATGGAGAAAATAATAACTGTAAAATAACTGTCACCAGTTTCTCCTGTTGTGACCTTCACTGTATTCATTCTATTATGATCTTCAGTGAACGAGGACTGTATACGAGACCACTGACAACGTTCTTACTGACTGTTATAGCATAACAGATGTGTTAGAAGTTGATTTTCCGGCGCAACTTACTCCAAGACCTTATTTAAAATAGGAAATAACCTAAAATAAGTCGCAATGTAGAGCTGCAAACACGGGAACTTCTTTATTACACCGAAGTGTGTCTTCTGATTTAGACCTAGAAGTTCCTGGGTTTATATGTGTTCGACAGCTCCACATGCGACATATGGTGACTGCTATTCAAACATAGGTAACAAAGTATTTTAATTGTAATTGTTTCTCACTCTGTGAGTCTGGCAGACGGACTAATTCTCAAACCTGTCAAACTATCAAATAATAATAATAATAACAGCTGACCGGTCTGAGATCGCCATCTGTCTGCCATGAACCCGTGAAGTGATAATATTGTGTCATTATCACGGCGGGATGAACTTTTACTTAAATCAAATATCAGCATGCCGAAACATGACAGCTGGCAATAAAATACCCTTTGCCCATGTACATTCTATAAACAGTGAGATATAACGTATATACAAATTGTCATTAAAAATGATAAAACAGGAGAATTTTACAGCAATCCAATATGTCTAATATTAATTAACACGAGAGGAATAAAATGTAATGTTGTTGAACACTTACAGTGAATTCTTAAGTAATTATTATGAATTGATAAGATATGAGAACATGCACATATATATACAAATTTATCATTATAAGTGCTCAATCGTAAAGTATGAAATGTAGTGTTTGTAAATTTGAAATACAGATTATGAACGAGAAATAGATGTATAAATATCTCTGCCCATTAAACGGATTATAAACTGGATATATGTAACTATAACAGATATATCAAATACATGTATACATTGAAAATATCCAGGCTGTCATGTTATAAGAAATCATGTAATCTCTCAATAATTTCTAATAAAGAAATATTAAATACAGTTGGCCTTTGTTCTGTTTCTGATTAATTTTTCGGAACAGATTAATTACTTAGAATCATACAAACAATTATAGTTCATCAGTTGCTGCACTGATATGATCAAACACCATGCCAGTGACTAAATAGTACGAGAGTTATCGTTCTTGGGGCAAATAATTAACGGAGTTGCGCCCCCTGATCATGATTTTCCAACCTGGCTCTAATTACGTGCTCAATTTACCAATAACAGAGCTAACAACTATTTCAGTACATTATCATCACTGAATCCATAATGTATAAATAATAAATGCACTACATAAGTTGCGCATGATGCAGAGTTTCCCAGTCGAGCTGTAAACGAATCTACCTTGGATTACAGCTGATTTCAGAAGCGTGGTGGTTTGTTTATACTGGGCCGAAATAACATTTTTCTATATTTAGACCGAATGACACATTCTTTGGCATATCTCATTATGAAACCCGTATATTTAACTAGCAGTTTACATAGTAATTGACACAGTAACTGATAAACCTACCTGAAAATATCAGGGAGAGATCGGATCAATTTAACAGCAACAAAACGCTTATTCACATACAGTGCGGAAGTCATTCTCCGCCAAAAGCAACCAATAAGAAGAGCTGACTTGGCCATGTGCGAAGTCCTACAATTTGACACTTACAGTGACTTACCTTGGACTGTATGTATTTTGTAGCATACCAAATTCAATAAAAATACCCCGACTGGGTTGGTGGGCGGTCTCTAAGAATAAAGCAAGTTTTACGATAAAATAAACACTGATACATCCGATGATCCTGACATGAACATTAACAAATGGTGTTGAGGCCAGTTCAACACCAAATAATGGCGTTGGTTCTACCTCGATAAAGGGTGTTGAAAATGGCTCAACACTATAATTCGGTGTTACCGGATAAGTGCTTATACTGGCTCAACTTCAGTTAATGGTGATGGTCATCCCCAATAAAGGGTGTTGAGGACTTATGGTGTAGGTCGAAATTCATCACCATTTATTGGTGTTGAGCTGAACGTCTTTTGACGTAGATCACCATTTTCCTGGTTGTGTTGTTTTGAATGGAGGGGCACCCACGGGTCATTTCCTTGACGACAGCGTATCCTTGGTATAAACTCGACTTGTCTGTGAAGATGGAGAAGCACGTTCTAACGTCCATTCATTGGCTGTGAGTTTAAACAGAGTTTTCGAGTAATAGCTGTCCTGCCCACATCTCCGTGCAGGGCTAATACGGAGTATACAGACGTGCATTATGGAGAATGTGTGGACCCCTAAACATGGATCTGCACACTAGCGTTTGGAAACGATCTGGAATTTACATGTATCTCTACCTATAATATCTTATATTGTCGTTATGCTGTCTTCTATGGAAGGCGAATAGCTGCAATATTCTATATCTGATTTTTTTTTACAAGATTATACCCCAGCTGACGAAGTAGTTTCCGATGTAGATGAGTCCCTCCCGTTGTGAGCCTCCTCGTAGGCTGTTTACCTTAATGAGCTTCGTTCTGAACACAGGGTTTTGTGTGATGGCTACTTTCACATGAGTAGTAGGGTCTACTGAAATCCGGCCTTATTTCACCCGGATGTAATGACGTCACCGGGGAGGATTTGAGGAGGAACTTGGTCACGTGGCGATCACGTGATCAAGGCATGTACTGACCTGTCTGTGGGGTTTTTCCCACAATGTCGTACACGGTCTCAAATTCTTCCGCGGTGATGCGGTCTGGTGGTGATGCGGTCGCGGGAGAAAGCTTCCGCGGACAGAAAGTAGTCCCATGGGTTGACTTCGAATGTTAATGTATACGGGGAATACCTAAATAGACGTTTTGTGACCTAGGTGGATCCCTAGTGGACCGATTGGGTCGAGTGAGGTATCAAAGTGAAGCAGTCGTGAAGGGGCATCTGATGGCCGGCATTCTGCGCATGCGCGGTGGCCAAAGGGTATGAAAATAGACGTTTTGGAGCTAGGGGAGCCACTAATGGTCCAATGGGGTCATATGAGGCATCAGTGTGAAGCATTCGTGAAGGGGCATCTGACTGGACTAGCGGCTCGGGCGATGTCACCATTCTGCGCATGCGCAGACAGGGAATTGTGGGAAAAGGGTATGGAAATAGACGTTTTGGGATCTAGGGGAGCCCCTAATGGGCCAATGGAGTCGTATGAGATATCAATGTGAAGCCTATGTGAGGGGGCATCTGACTGGACTAGTGGCTCGAGCGTTGTCACCATTCTACGCATGCGCAGACAGGGAATTGTGGGAAAGGGTATGGAAATAGACGTTTTGGGATCTAGGGGAGCCCCTAATGGGCCGATGGAGTTGTATGAGGTATCAATGTGAAACCTATGTGAGGGAGCATCGGCCTGGACTAGTGTCTCGGCCGTTGGGTGCATGTAAAATTAGGATTTTTTCCCCGAAACTATAAAAAGGGGAACACGGACTTTACTCCTAAAATAGGGGAAAACACCTATCAACCCTAGCCAAAAGGGCTAATATCGGTCCCCGGGCTTATTGAGACCTGCCTATCAAGTCAATGGGGTGGGTGCATGTAAAAATTTCTCCAGAAAAAAAAGCGGAATACGGACTTGACCCCTACAATAGTGGTCTGTATTATACAATATAAGGGAAAATGCCTGTATGGGGTATGGGGATGGTCATTTTTTTTTCGTGGGCTCTACTATGGCTTGTGGGGTCGCGTTTTTTTCTCGTCTCGCCAAGAAAATGACAATGGGAAGGGTCCCGGAGCGAAACGGTGAAATTTTTGGAAAAAGTCACCGAGGTCTGTATATAGGTCTATAGGCTGGCTATATGGGGGTGTGGGTTCAACCTGGGAAATTCACACACGTTCGTTGTGATATGGGCTGTTTGGATTTGTTTTTCTCGTCTCGTCATTTAGAACACGATGGGAAGGGTCCCGGAGCGAAACTGTGAAATTTTTGGAAAAAGTCACCGAGGCTTGTATATAGGCCTATACTGCATGGCTATGGGTGTATAGGTCCATACGGGGTGGACGTTTTGGGATCTAGGTGGGCCACTAATGGTCCGATGATGTCGAGTGAGGTATCATTGTGAAGCCTATGTCGGGTAGGAATAGCGTCATTCTGCGCATGCGCAATAGGATCAAAAAGTCAAATGCTGTATTATACAGCATATGTCCTGTATTATACCAAATCTGTGCTGTATTATACCATATCTGTCCTGTATTGTACCATATATGTACTGTATTATACAGTATATGTCCTATATTATACCAAATCTGTGCTGTATTATACCATATCTGTCCTGTATTGTACCATATATGTCCTGTATTATACAATATATGTTCTGTATTATACAATCGCATAGCGGTTGTCGTGAATTATCCCCAATGTTACATCATACCCAGGCTGGGGAAGCCGCCCTGGGTATGTTTAGTATGTTCACAGCAAAACAAATTGAAATATCAAACACCATGTTTTATTATTTAACGCACCGTCACATTAGGTACAAGTGTTTACTGAGCTCAAATCAACGATCAGCATGTAGACATAGAGAGTATGTACGGCATGTTATGGTATTCATCAGTGCACGAGTGACGCATTCAACCGATGGCGGAGGTCGGTCAGCTTGGTAAGGAAAAACGTAACATTGGTCACCCTCTTCACTGTCCACTTGGTGTTGGGTCGTTGTTGTTGGGCCCATTCCAAGGGATCCAATGGTTCCACTTGGTCCAGCATCATCTCTAGTGACCTCCGGTTAATGATGGTAAGCGGTTGGTCAAAGACCCAGATGTTACTGCTCGGATAAAAGTATCGGACTTGGCCTGTCTCCTTATGCTGCAGCAAATAACCAAGCGCCAGATTCAATTTGAAGGCCGTAGTTTGATCTTTGAAGATGGTTTCCACGTAGCTGCGTAGACGGGTGAGGTTGGTCAGTGGGAAATTGTAGATATCTTGAATAGGGCAATGACGGTGGAAACAGTGCCGTGTCATGGACCAATGGCGCCGATCGATGTCACTCACTGGATGGTTGTCCTGTAAGAGATCGTTAGGAACATTTATGGGCTCGTCCAGAAAATGTTCGATGTTGTCAGGCGTATGACTCGAAACCGTAACGGTGGGGTCCGGCTGGAAATCCAGGCTCTTCTGAACTGTGGGTATAGGCGGGCTCACCGTCATCGCATCACCAGTGCCGTTCGTCTCCCCGGACTTATCTTCACTGGGGCTGACCTTCCGCGGCTCCTCTTTAGTAGGAAGTTGTCGCCCAAACCGTAGAGACGGGGCATGAATCAAACGCTGATGCCGTCTTAACTGACTGCGTCGTTTGAAGAGTTGACCACAATCCTTACATTGTTCCGTCGCGCCTTCGTGGAATGAGCGTTCGTGGCGCAGTAAATGATCCTCCCGATTAAATGACCGTGCGCAGGTTATACAAGTATACCGTGCATCGTTGTGGGTGGAGGCCTCGTGGCGTCGTAAATTATCTAGACAAGTAAACTGCTTCTGGCAAGTTGTGCAAGTGAACATCTTGGTGGTTGACAGAGTGTCTGATGAAACGGCAAGGCCGCTTCCTTTTTATAGCACGCTAGCTGGTGATCTATTTTTAGCACACTCTACCCCAAGTCGAGGATCGAGACTGGTGTACTGGTGTACGACTGAGCCGCATTGCGCGCGCGCGCATGAAGACCCTCATACATACCCAATGCAGGCGCAGACGTGAAGTGCCCGGATGATAGACACGGACGTCACCGAGAAAAACACATACAACTCGTCACATACAGTCGCCCCCCCCTCAAGACCCTGATATATACCCGGATGACGGACGTTACCGAAAAGACACGGACTTTACCGAAAAGACACGGACGTACCCGAAAAGACACGGACGTACCCGAAAAGACACGAAGGTGAACGACACTGTGGAAAAAACCCACAGACAGGTTATCACATGCATTCCTATGATGTTCACAGGTTATGGCCGATTCACGCATAATAAAAGGATTTTCTTTTTTGGACTAACCCATCAGAATAGTACGTATCACGGACTACACCCGACGTCTAGGCGCGCATGTGTGACATGGTCTATAAAACACGTCCCTCTGGATCCCACACCTTCATTTCTACGGTTGCAGAGCCATGACGGAGATCCAGCCCTATGCGACTCGCATTTTACAGCCAATCTAATTAAAATTAAATCCTATCTGCTCTCCATTTGGATACTGTCGCTTGTAGGATCTAACAGACTTGCAGTAACTCGCGTGTTAACCAATCCCGAGAACGCTTCATAGTTCTTTGAAGGAAATATTGAGGACAAAGAATTTTTGGTTGGCTCAGCCGAAATATCCGGCTCGCTGGCGGGGTGTCTTTTCATGTTGCCGCGGTCCCGACATTGTGGCGCCATAATACGGGGTAAATATATGGACCGATCTTTGGTGTAAACATTGGGGTAAATGATTCACAGTTAACCTATCTCCCCTCCCCGACTGCAAATGGATGAGTTCAGATGCGACCATCATGTCATAATGCTATTAAATATCCATATATGGGCGCTCAGAACACCAAATTCAATTGAAATACGTAAGCTCCTATATAGCGACATGTAAGTAGTAGGGAGAGTTGAGTAAATAGCTATAGCCCTCAACTGCGCATGCGCAGAATTTATTTTGAGGGCGTGAGTGTGTGTGTGCGCATGCGTGAGTCTATGCAAATGAGTTTGATGCAAATGAGGTCATTGGGTTCATTGGGTATATTCAAGATGGCGGCTTGTTTTTGTAGGGTGGGGGTGGTCGGATTCAAGATGGCGGCTTGTTTTTGTAGGTTAGGGGTGGTCGGATTCAAGATGGCGGCTTGTTTTTGTATGTTAGGGGTGGTCGTATTCAAGATGGCGGCTTGTTTTTGTAGGTTAGGGGTGGTCGTATTCAAGATGGCGGCTTGTTTGTGTGTGTTATGGGTTTTCCCCAGCCCTCATTTGCATATGTTCAAGATGGCGGCTTGTTTTTGTAGGGTGGGGGTGGTCGGTTTCAAGATGGCGGCTTGTTTTTGTAGGTTAGGGGTGGTCGTATTCAAGATGGCGGCTTGTTTTTGTAGGGTAGGGGTGGTCGGTTTCAAGATGGCGGCTTGTTTGTGTGTGTTATGGGTTTTCCCCAGCCCTCCTCATTTGCATAGGTCGTTTTCAAGATGGCGGCTTGTTTGTGTGTGTTAGGGGTGGTCGTGTTCAAGATGGCGGCTTGTTTTTGTGTGTTAGGGGTGGTCGTGTTCAAGATGGCGGCCTGTTGTCCGCTGAAAATATGCAAATGAGGTCTTTGCCACTGTCGTTTTCAAGATGGCGGCCTGTTTGTGTGTGTTAGGGGTGGTCGTTTTCAAGATGGCGGCTTGTTTTTGTAGGGTAGGGGTGGTCGTGTTCAAGATGGCGGTCTGTTGTCCGCTGAAAATATGCAAAAGAGGTCAATGGGCTATAAAAGGAGTTCATTTTTAGGGCCAGGGTGTATTCAATCTGACTTACCTGACCTGTCTCCCAGCCAGCCAGCCAGCCAGCCACGCAGCCAGCACAGCCATCCATTTACTTTTTCGATTTTACCAGTGGCAATTCACTAGACTATTACTCCGTAATAGTTTTTCACCAGCCTGCATAGTCATGTCATCATCATCATTATTTTTAGCGAGGCTTGACAAGTACCGTCTTCGTTTCATGGATGAGATGAAGCATGTGGATGAATTATGTGATTTCCTTATGGCGGAGGAAAACATACTCCTGGAACAGAGTGTCGAAGAAATCATGGCGGAGAAAACCCCTTCAGCCCAAAACACAGCCCTCATCCATGAGGTACGGCAATTTACCTACTATGGATTGCTAGCCTTCGTGGAGGCATTGAATATCACGGGAAATGCCGAACTAGCACATTTACTTGAAGCCGACGACGAGGTTATACAAGATGAAGAGATCTTAGTGATGGACAATCAAAATTCCACGTGAAGAGGTTGTGACGTACATCTATACCCACCAAGGACAGAAAGATGATGATGAATTCAAACAAGTCTTGTTGAAGAACTATTGACAACAAGGAAAACATGTATTGATCTGGAGACATTGTATTACAAAAATTCAGAGTTTTTTTTCACTGTTAATTGTATTTAAAATTCAATACTTACATATAATTGGTATTAAATTCAATTGTGAATACGTTCATTGTGTGTTAATAAAAAAATAGTAGAAAATTAAAAAAATGTGTTCTTTTTTCCTTTTTAATAGTCAAATAGCTCCAAAAACGTCTATTTCCATTCTTGCGCATGCGCAGAATGCTGATAGTTCAACCCACACCAGTCCATCAGATGGCCCTTCATCTCACCTTCACATTGATACCTCACTCGGCTCCATCGTGCCACTAGGGGCGCCCCTAACGCCAAAAAGGTTATTTTGCAGATCGATAGCAAAACCTGGTGTACGAGGATTATTTTTATTTTGCAGGTAGTGGGTCGAGTGAGGTATCAAATTGAAGCTGACGTGAAATGCTTCACAATGACACCTCACTCGACCCCATTGGACCACTAGGGGCGCCTCTAACCCCAAAAAGGATATTTTGAAGATTACGCATGCGCAGAATGCTGATAGTTCAACCCACACCCAGTCTATCAGATGCGCCTTCACGTTACCTTCAATTTGATACCTCACTCGAACCGATTGCACCATTAGGGACGCCTCTAACCTCAAAAAAGTTATTTTTGAAGATTGATATTTTTCATATTATCTTCGCGCATGCGCAGAATTACCCTAATTCAAGCCCACACCCAGTCTATCAGATGCTCCTTCACGTCACCTTCAATTTAATACCTCACTCGACCCGATTGGTGCATTAGGGACGTCTCTAACCTCAAAAAGCATATTTTTGATCTTTTGATCTTTTTGATCTCAATCTTCAATCTTCAAAATACTCTTTTTGGGGTTAGAGGCGCCCCTAGTGGGCCAATGGGGTCGAGTGAGGTATCATTGTGAAGCATTTCACGTCAGCTTCAATTTAATACCTCACTCGACCCACTACCTCCAAAATAAAAATAATCCTCGTACACCAGGTTTTGCTTTCGTTCTTCAAAATTAACCTTTTTGGCGTTAGGGGCGCCCCTAGTGGTCCAATGGGGACGAGTGAGGTATCAATGTGAAGCATTCCACGTCAGCTTCAATATGATACCTCACTCGACCCTCTACCTCAAAATAAAATTTTTGTTTACAGTTCAAAACAACTTTTCCATCCGAAGGACGGGTTTTACTTCACATTTTTTTGTTTTGTTTTGAAAAAAAAAAAAAAAATTTTTTTTGAAAAAAATTTTTTTGGGGAAAAAAGCATGATTGGAGCTGATGTTAGTTGGGTGTGCTTATGAAAGAAGTTTCTCTTTCGGAAAGATGGGTTGGCCCTGAAAAGGGCCTTTGGATAGTGTCACACGAGAGGCACAGAGGCGTGATATCTCTCTTCCAGTACCGTTATTGTCGTCTCCATTTCCAACATCGCTCCCCTCATGTCGATAATTTGTTCGTTGAGGCGTGATATCTCATCTGTGTGTCGGCATCGTACTCTTGTTTCAGCCGAAGTGGTTATACTTTCAGTGTCTGCAGTCGAGGTGGTTATTGTCGTTGTTGCAGGTCTAGTAGTTAACCATCCGCTGTCTTGTTCTCCATCACGGGTGTCGGCCTTGTTATCTTCTTGTATGTCCTCCATTCTGTTGTTGTTGTCTTGTTCTTCTCGGGTAATTATCTCTCTATGTTCTTCTGTACCCCTATTCCTTGGATCTCTAGGATGATGGGTGAACAAGGCTCGTCGTAAACTCATGATGCGTAGAAAAAAACTCATGATGTTAATAAAATGTGAACATACACGTTATTTATAGTCGGCTGTGTGTGTGTGTGTGTGTGTGTGTGTGTGTGTTTCAAAATGGTGGCTTGTTTGTGTAGGTTAGGGGTGGTCGGATTCAAGATGGCAGCTTGTTTGTGTATGTTAGGGGTGGTCGGTTTCAAGATGGTGGTGGTCAATTTCACTTTCCCGATCCCCAGCATTTCACTTTCCCGATCCCCAGCCTTCATTTGCATATTTTCAAGATGGTAGCTTGTTTGTGTGTGTTGTAGGTGGTGTGATTCAAAATGGCGGCCTGTTATCCCCTGAAAATATGCAAATGAGGTCTTTGGGTTTTTGCCAAAAATGACACCTGTTGGTAGCAGGTGCGTTTCAAAATGGGGTCGGTGTGAGTGAGTGTAAAATCGGACGGTGTGAGTGCAAGATAGATTGACCCACTGTATAGAGCTGTGTCACCATTGCCCAAGCATTAAAAATTACCTATTATTTTTTCGATAAATCCTTATAATTTTTAGGGCACTATGATAAGACTAACCCATAGACTACACGTAATTTTTTTAGTCAAGAAAATCAATTTATTTTCCATGTATCTGGGTTTTTCATACAACCTTACACGAACCTTACGGGTTTAAAAATCACTAAAAATTAATAAATAACCGCCTAGTGTAACGTTAGACTGTTAAAATTTTAATACTATACACTCAATTGCCTCAGTTCAACTTGCAATAAAAATACAGGTGCATTTCACAATTATTGTAAAATGACAAGCTGTTTAAAATTGGAAAACAAACACAGATATTTTGTCGTAAAAAAATATAGCCTACAGCTAGAGTGTTGTCGCTGACGTCCGCGTCTTTTACACTATAAATACCTCTCAGAATTTTTTAATTATTTACACTTGAGGACCCAGTCATGGAGCCACCACCCTGGACTGAAATCATGAGTATTGATACAGCAGACTTGTTCCCAAATGATGAGAATCAACGCCTGCCCGGTATCATTAATTTGGTAGAAGACGAACCCTGGATATCGGAAATAATGAAGGAAATATTTCCACCATCTCCAACCCGGAACAATCCTGCAACTATTACTACTACAGACCAACATCCTGCAGAAACAACGAGTCACCTAGACGATCTTGCAGCCCCATCCGATGTTAATCCAGCCGAAAAACTAGATGACATAGACAGCCTGCTAGCAACGCTGTTGAAACAGGCCGACGACACGGTACAACAGGCTACACCAGAAAAAAAAGACAAAACAGAAGAAGATTTAAAGAGGGTAGACGATGCAAGACCAAACACATCTAGGCCACAACAGAGGAAAACAAGCAGAAAAGCTACAACACCCAACCGAATAACAGGGGAGAAGATCAAGAAAATAACACCCAAAAAAAAAATCTACCACGACGCCGTGAATTATGTCTGGGCCATTACAACATCTACATTGGGATGCCACACCGAACGAAAAAGAGCATTATATATCCACTGCGTTGAATGTGCGAACCCGTTTGCAAAATACGCGATCGGACCGTGCGGACATCAGGGACTGTGTGAATTTTGCATCCATCGTCGAGCCGGGATATCCACCTGTATACCGTACAACAACAACCCCGTACAGTGTGAATTACTACATTTAACCTGTCCTGTGTGTGCTGATAGACTATTGACCCTGTCAACGAAGTAAATGGCTATATTTACTGGGATTCCAACGGTTTTTTTAAAAACCACCCATGTTTTCCGAAAGGGAACTTCTAAACTATGCACAAAAAAATTTAACACGAGAATCACAGCCCTGTGTTCGTTCAAATAAATTCCCCACGCTTATGAAAATAAATTTTGCCCTCATACCGGGGTTTAAAAATTTTATAAAGTCCGTTATACCCTCGGACTGTGTAAGATTAAATTAATGGGGGATATTCTCCACGCTTATCAAAATAAATTTTTTCCCCTTATACCGGGGTTTTAAAACAATTTTTTAAAGTCCGTTATACCCTCGGACTATGTAATATTAAATTAATGAGGGGATAGAGAAAAAAGAAAATTAAATCCTGTGTATATATAGACAGAGATTTGTCCTGACAAGGACATTTGATAGTGGCCAGGGGTTGTTATTTTGGGTGAATGCAGTTTGCTAAGAAAGAGGGAAATGTGGGACATCTGTGCTTTTAATTGATGTGCTCAAGTTAAAAAAAAGCTTCCTCTTTCGGAAGGAATTTTTTGTCCTGAAAAGGACAGTTGGTTTTTTCAATTTGATATGGTGTTTTCTTCACCAGGGGGTTTGCCTGTCTACCCCCCGTACCCCAGGGAGTTTGCCTGTATACTCCCCGTAGGCTTACCGGCGCACAGTGAAATAGTCCTCCGGTTCAAGTGTATACATCCATCTCATCAGCTCCCTGTCGTCATCTGAATCATCATCATCACGTAGCATTTGCGTTCCGTCCAGAAAATTGGCTGGGGCGATGATGGTATTTGATGGTGGAAGGGGCAAATCCGGGGGTGGCAGGTCCAGTAGCGGGAACGGGGCTGGAGGCGAAGGGTAGAACGGCTGCTGGACTGTTGCATGCGCGATGGTGGCTGGCATGATCACCCGTGGGGCTGGCAGGTAAAGCTGAGGGTCGGGCTGTTGTTGAAATGGCCGGACGGCTAGCACCGGAGGCGGGGTGGTGGGTCTGGCTTGATTCATTACTCGGGTTAGTAAGTGGAACCACCCCGCCTCGTCTACGGTCGTCCGGGCCGCGTTTAGTAGCTCCCTCACATTCTGGGCGGTGGTTGGGGTACTGGCGCCCACTTGGCCCAACAGCATGGCCTCCCAAACCTCGAACTCTCTGGCCCAGAAGCGCTTTATTTCTCGCTTCATCTCTCTTTGCTTCGCGCGGGTCAGGTGTGGCATAGCCGCTCCCTCCTCCTCTATCCATCTATTTTCTCTTCGTCTATCTCTACGTGGTACCGGTACCCTGGTGGTAGACATCTTTCTCTGTTCCATGTTTTTTTCAGAGTGAAAATTTTTTATGGCAGCCGTCTACCAGAGGGACGAGTATTTATGCACATCGCGCGGACGTAGGCGATAGCATTCCATTGTGGCAGTCCATCAAAAATTCACGTGTGTTTCATTATGAATTATAAACGCGTATCATTTTACAATACATACCAGTCCCCCGTAGAATTTTTAGTTCTAATTCAGCTCACATAAATCAGGCACTCGTATTAAAAATTTCAACCGTCTAGCCCTTGTTTACGTGATGATTTTTAATTTTTTACTGGGTTTTCGAGCCGGTACGAAAATACAGAAAACCCGGTCCATTAAAAATAAATTCATTTTCTGCATTAAAAATAGAGCCAGTCTACCCCTGATTACCCGATACGCGTGCCCTGAAAATTCCAGCCCGTTTCGTTCGTAAGAACTGTAGAAAAATGAAGAAAACAGAGCCTTGGTTTACGGTGAGAAAACACAAGCGATGCAATTTTTCCAAAGTCACGCGCTGTGTAATCACAGCTCTAGTGGTTTCGTATTAATAATACTAGCGAACGCTAAAAAAAGCGCGGACCGCCTAGAAAGCAGTTAAGCCAGCTCTAGTGGTTTCGTATGAATAATTTCTCTAGCGGTCGCCAATATGGGGATCACTTATCATTCGATACGCGTGCCCTGAAAATTTCAGCGCGTTTCGAGTAAGTGTCTAATAACCAGAGAATGATCAGTACCATACATTCACCAACAGGTTGACAAAGAAAACAGTGCCTGGTTTACGGTGCGAAAAGCACATTTTACGCGGTCCCGCTTGAATATATTGAGGTCAAAAACAGAGTTGCGTCCCTGTTCATTATTTTGCTCAAACAAACTCCTCTCCTCATGTTTTTCCGTCGTTCAAAATGCAGTTTGTCACTGCAGAGTACCGCCCCCTTATCGCGTTTGGCACGTAAGAGTTATCCCTTTATTTTCTCCGGGTTTCACTCGCTCACAGCCCTATATATTGTTCTGATAATGTTCAGGACGTGATATTCTCGTCTAGCCATGCACTAATTTTTATTTTTTTATCTTCGTATGAGTCCAGACTATTAATTGATGCACTCGGGGCGCGTTTAAAAAAATTAATTGCAGTGTTAAATATTTTTCCCGGAGTATTTTTTATTTTAACCCTACCTGGCAAAGCCCAGGCCAGATAGGGTTAACAATGAAAAATTGAATCGCTCTATATACATGTGTGTCGGGCTAATATTTTTGTCATTCTTCAGTATGGCATCACCAGGCAAAGAGCTCGCGTTCTTTCAAGTGACGTCTAAGGTGCTTCTTATCGTATATGAACATGAATTACACCTTATCGAGGAACATCCGATCGAAGTGAAATTAATTTTAAGCCTTGACGGGTGGACGGGATTGACACGTGTGTTACAAGCCAAAGAACCCGAAGTCGATTTTTTACCTGTCGGTGTGGATGTGTACCTGCGGCGGTGTAGAGAGAATTCATTTTTTCCTCGGTTAGAGCAGTGTGGCGGTCACGGAATTGTACTTTGGCCAGCATTATGGGCAGCGCTAAAAGCTATCATTAGCGAAGTTGACGCCGTACTCTACCCGGACACTCAATCCATCATCATGACCCGTACACTCACCGCGAATTGTACCCTAATAATATACCCTGATCGCATCGATCTCATTGACGATGATTCGCGCTGTTGGTGCGTCCCAGAGCCCGCCCGTGTCTCTTTATCTCCCGAAGGCTGGACGACCTTGAAACGTGTGTTATTCGGTCATTTGGATGGCGATAGTATCTACCTGTATCACGATGTATACATTTTTCGCGGCCCTTATTTTGCCCGATTGATCTCTCTCAAACGAGGCGGATTTACACTCGATCCCGAACTGTGGACGGCTTTGCAAAAAATAGTTCCTGTGGTGGATAACGTATTCTCTGCACACGACCCGCCTCTCACAGAATAGACCCTATAAATACCAGGGGAAGAGACAGAGTGTGTATCATTTACCGTTGGACATTGAGAGAGCAAGCATGTCGGTACCACTACGAGCCATCTTGCCTCTTACACCCAGTGTGCGCTTATACGTGTATGCAGATAAAGTCAAACTGGCGAAAGACAATCTAGCTATTTACTGGACCCCCGCAGAAATGTTATCGAATCCCGTGACATTAGAGCGTGATGGGTGGAATAAGTTTAAACGGGTATTGCGCGGAGAATTGGATGGAGAGCTCATCCATCTGGATAATGCCATGTACCTCTATACCCTACCCCCCCACCTTATACGTCTAGGCCGGTACAAAGATACGCGCAGTATAGGCATAACTCTCTCTGTGTGGACAGCCTTGCAGAAAATAATGCCTATTGTCGATCAGTTAATGTCACCGGACGATCGATCCCCTGAGCAATTAGCGTGGGTTCGTGCTACAGAAGAGGCGTTCGCTGAACCGGGTGAAAGACTAGCAGAATTTTGTTTCTGTAAACCCGAGACTACTACAGCCGGGAAAAAAAGGCCTATATGTAAAAAATGCAGAGCGGCTAGAGGGTTAGTATCACCCTGGGACGAAGAGGGTACGGACGGGGCGAACTCAGTATCACCCCGGGAAGAGATCGACTCACCTGTGACGGAGGCGAACCAAGTGCGTGATGCGGCGGCGGCGGCGTCGGGGAAACAAGGAGATTCACCAAGTATTAACTGATTTGTATTATAATCCAACGAGTGCAGCTGCCTATAGTGGTGTGGGGGCATTGACTCGAGCGGCCCAAGGTATCAGTCGAAGTGAAGTTCGAGACTGGTTAAAAACCCAAGATACGTACAGTTTACATCGAGCTGTCCGACGTCATTTTCGTCGTAACCGAGTCATTGTGGGAGGCATCGACGCGCAATGGCAGGCGGATTTAGTCGACATGAGTCGATTTGCACCTCAAAATGATGGATACCGGTACATATTGACCTGTATCGATATTCTATCCAAATATGCCTGGGTCCTACCCGTGCGTACCAAAACAGGAGAGAATCTCATAGCCGCGTTTCAGCAGATTTTCAAGACGGGGCGCAAACCTCTTTATTTACAAACAGATGAAGGCACAGAATTTTTCAACCGACCCTTTCAAGCTTTTCTTAAGAAAAAGAAGGTATTTTTTTTCACACGTACAATGAGACGAAAGCATCGGTAGTGGAACGCTTTAATCGCACCTTCAAAGGACGCATGTACAAATATTTTACGGCTCAAAACACGCGACGCTACCTGGATGTACTTCCTCAACTGGTACAAGGCTACAATAGGGCCTATCATCGCAGTATTCAACGAGCGCCCCGGACTGTGACAGAAGGGAACGAACATCAAGTTCGTGCTACGCTGTACTCCTCCAGTGCACCCCTGACGGCACCCCGTTACAAACGGGGAGATACGGTGCGGATCAGTAAAGTGAAAGGCCAATTTGAGAAAGGCTATTTACCGAACTGGAGTGACGAACACTTTGTCATCGTGCGCCATAAACCTCGACAACCCCACGTCTATCAACTGGAAGATCTACAAGGCGAGAGACTGCAAGGCACGTTTTATGAGGCAGAATTACAACCCATAGTGAAAACACCGAAAGACTACTACACGGTGGAAAAGATTTTGAAAACGGAACGTCGACGTGGGATTCCCTATCATTTCGTCAAATGGCAAGGCTGGCCTCGTTCCTTTAATTCCTGGGTGTCCGGCCGTGACATGAAACGTCTATAAATGCTAACGCCTATCACAACCCGCCTTCAGTATAGATTTGTACCATGGATAGTACACGTCTACCCGTACTGTTAAGAACACGAAAAGCACAAGTCGGTACTGTGGTGTGTGTAGTCGTGGTCCTGGGTACGTTATTTACCGGTGTGTTCTACGATTTGGCGACCGTGATATCCTGTTACAACACCCTGCGTTCTGCATCATCCACCACGACCACGACCCCACTACCAGCCAAGACGTCAAGGGTCCGGCACGTCTCAACGCAGACACCTACGTCTACTCCAGCCATCACGTTACCCCGCTATATCCAGCCCACGACCACGATCCGTACGACTACGACTACTGCACATCATCCTCCTCCATCATCATCATCATCATCATCATCCCTGAGAAGCCAGCCTTCCACTCCATCCTCTAGTACTACTACTACTACTACTACTACGACACCGCTCAACAGTTTTGAAGTGGACCCCCGTGAATCATACCGTTTACCCCGACAACGGTTTCCCGTCGAGTACTATCCCCTGCGCCGCCAGCCCCGACATTCTAAACGTCAAATCATCCCCTAAAAGAAACGATGGACCCACGATGGCAGCATCCCTTCACGTGCCTCATCGCTGGACCGACCGGGTCGGGAAAATCACATTTTGTTCAACGTCTCATCCAACATGGGTCCGCCCTGATTTCACCCCCTCTAGCGCGTATCCTGTGGTGTTATGGCGCTTGGCAGCCCGCGTATGAGGCACTGGCCCGTGTCCCAGGACTCACCTTAGTGGAAGGCTTACCGCCTGAAGAACTACCCCCAGACACCTTGGTGGTGGTAGACGATCTCATGACGGAAACGGATAGTCGAATCACCCGGCTCTTTACCAAAGGCAGCCATCATCGTCGATTGAGCATTATTTACATCGTACAGAATCTTTTCAGTAAGAACAAAGAACACCGGAACATTAGTTTGAATGCTCAGTATGTGGTGTTATTCAAATCCCCAGAGACGCGTCACAAATTACCCACCTAGCTCAACAGATGTACCCTAAAAACACGGCCTTTGTACGCGAAGCCTTTGACGATGCCACCCAACCTGCGCATGGCTATCTCCTCATCGACTTGAAACAAGACACACCCGCTCCCCTGCGATTGCGGACCCTGATTTTCCCCGGTGAGCTACAGACGGTGTACACCCCCAAATGAGAATAAAAGAAGAAGACCACGGACTCGAGCCGTCATTTCCTCATCATGGCTGCAAGGCTACGCAAGCACGCGCCCGCTCTGCGGGTATTACGCAGCGCGCCCCCGGAAGTGGGCGGGGCCCTGGTGCGCGGCGCGGATCGGGACTTGGTCCGGTGTTTGTGTGAAGTCGCTCATAATCTTTTAAAAGGCAATGTCCCCCTCAGTCCTCTGCAGAAAGGAAAATTGCAACGGCACAAGGCGGGTCTCCGCACGTTGGTGAAGAAAACGGGCAGTGTGAAGAAAAAGAAACAGGTGTTACAGCGCGGTGGATTTCTCGGCGCACTCCTGGCGCCCTTAGCCGCTACGGTACTAGGTCCGTTACTCGGTTCCATCTTGGGAGGAGGAGGACGCTAAAACATGGAGCATACGAAAAAAATGATGCTGGTCGAACCTCGACTGTTACAGAGTTTGCAATCGCCCTATCCCGTCCCGGCCACCGTGCAAAAACTCCAGTCGCTGGATGAAGAGATGAATAATATATTGCAACGGCCACTGCCCGATCACGAGAAAATTCAACTCTACCATCATACGCTGAACCAGTACCAGACGTTTATGGATCAATATAGAGGGAGGAGTACTAATACGCCACCACCACCACTACCTACTACCACCACGCCTACCCCACCACTCCCACCCCCACCGTCATCCTCGGCCTCACCTGAACTGGAACAGGAAGTGTTGGCCAGTGTGCCTAAAGCCTTCAAGACCAAGGCGCGTTTATTGTTGGAGCGGGTGAAACAGCATGCCGATATGAGTTGGAACAATGAAGGAAAATTGCTGATTCGCAACCAAGTGGTACCGGGGTCTCATATGACCGATTTGATCAACGATATGGTGCGTTCTCGCAAACACTCTAATCCTCCGGGCTGGGAAGCCTTTGCTCAGGCGTTAAAAGACACACACATCCCTCAAGAATTGGTAGGCAATCGTGAACGCTGGAAGTGGATGCAAGCCCCCTCATCTCGACGTCTCCCTACTACCCGGGAATGGCAACCGCAGACACCGCCCAAAACACCCTCACGGCAAAAAATACGGCGATTTCACCCCCATGCCTCCCCTAGAGCGACCCTACCACAGCCACGACGATCACGACGTCGAGTTAAGGCGCCCAAGGACTGGGAATCTTTATAAAAACCCGGTGCAGAAGCCAGAACCACTCAGTCGTCATCATGTTTTACCTGACGTTGCCCAGTAATAGTTCACTCGATGTGTTTCCTGACAACACCTTGACCAAGTATGTCACTCAATTACCTCAACCGTTACATTTACCCGGACGATGGGAATGTGGACTGGTGGAGATTCAATACCCTTACTCATGGTACAACGTACAAGACGGAGAAGTATGGTACGAAGTGACCTACGAAGATAGAATCTACAGACTGACTCTCCCCCCAGGCCAATACGATACGCCGGCGAAGTTCATACAGGCTCTGAATGCCTTGATGGAGTACAAGACTCTACAGCAGAGCGCGACCGATATAACCACCATGACAGCCTTGCGCTTCCAGAGAAACATAGCCTTCGATGTCAACGTAAACAACGACAAGAGCTCTATCAGCCTCACCGAAAACGTGAACCTAAAACTCAGTCCTACACTAACGCAAATGTTAAGGATGCCTTACAGCAACGTCAAGGGTTCCACCATTATCAACGGTACACATTTGATGGATATGAAAATAGGTAGGTACGCCCTGTACGTCTACTCGGATGCCGTGGACAGCCATATTGTGGGTGATATGAACACACCTCTGTTACGGGTGGTGCCCATTAGCCAGACGTATGGCGAACAAGCCACCCACAGTTTCAACCCTATCATGTTCCTGCCCGTACGCCATACCGATATCGAGACGATCACGGTGGATATAAGAGATGACACGGGACGCCCGATCCCATTCGAACGAGGAAAAGTGGTGCTGACACTTGCTTTTCAACAAACACGCTCTCCTCACTTCGTATAATATGTACGTACCTTACCAGTGTCATACACCCAGCTATGCCGACTACTACAAGAAACAAACGGGAGGCGGCATGCCCATGTTTAGCGGGGCACGCATGCAACGAGGTCACGGATTGGGAAACATACTGGGCAGCATTGTGAAAACATTTTTACCCATGGTGACACGGGGTGTGAAAGCGGTGGGGAAACAAGCGGTACGCAGTGGATTGCGCGTGGCCGGTGATGTGATGGAAGGCACAGCACCCCGACAAGCCTTCAAACGCCGGGCTAAAGAAGCCGGAAGTGTGTTGATCGCCAAAGCCCTTAAAAGACAAAGACCGACACCGCGAAGAGTCAGTCGACGGCTAACACACCAACGACGCACACCCCAGAGGAGAAGGACTAAGTCCCAGAAGAAAAAGAAGAGTAGTAGGAGAGATATCTTCGCATAATGGCATTCATTCACTCCGAGTCATGTCCGTCTACCAACAGTGAATTGGATTTGTGGACTATTCCACCCACTCAAACCAGTGTAGCCGAAGGACGTTGGGTAGAACATCGACCCCTAGCTAGCCTGACGGGCGTGGGTCCCATAGAATTTACCATTGAAAACAAAGATACGGCCTACCTGGATTTAGCCCACACCTACTTGTACGTGAAAGCTAAAATAACGAACAAGGACGGGACGGACCTAGCGGCCACTGCGAATGTAGTCCCGGTGAATCTTTGGCTGCACTCCCTGTTCCAACAGGTGGATATCAGTCTGAACGATAGACTCATCAGTACGTCCACTAATACGTATGCGTATCGAGCCTACCTGGAGACGTTGTTGTCGTACGGCAGTGATGCCAAACTATCACACTTACAAGCTGCGCTGTACTACAGGGATACACCCGGATACCAGAACATGCTACTCCCTGGCAATACTGGGTACGCCAGACGCAAAAGATTAGCAAAAGAAAGCAAGTCCATCGATATGATGGGACGACTGCACGCCGATCTGTTCCTGCAAGACCGCTACATGATGAACGGTGTATCCATCAAGATCAAGTTGATCCGTTCCTCACCTATGTTTGCCTTAATGGCGGGTGGGGAGGGAGCTATCGATTACAACATCATCATTGAAGATGCAGCCCTGTTTGTGCGTACGGTAGATTTGCAACAGGGGGTGTTGCTGAGTCACATGCAAGCCTTATCGAAAAAACCAGCCCTGTATCCCATCCGACGCGTACAGACCAAGGTGTTCTCTGTGCCCGCAGGTACGATGATGGCCAACAGAGAGAATTTATTTCTAGGAGATCTGCCTAAACGTCTTACCCTGGCGTGTGTGACCAACACCACATTCAATGGAAATTGGGCTGAGAATCCGTTCAAATTTGATCATTTCAACATCAACTTTGTGGCACTGCACGTGGCCGGCCATCAAATTCCAGCCCGCCCCTTACAACCGGACTTTACTAACGGAAACTATGTGCGGACCTACCTGAACCTGTTTACAGCCACAGGACAAAACAACCAGGACGAAGGCAATACCATCAGTCGAAAAGACTTTAGCAATGGGTACACATTGTTCGCCTTTGACCTCACCCCTACCTTGGAACACGATCATCAACTGGCTTTACTGAAGAAAGGAAACCTACGGTTGGAACTGCGTTTCTCCACCCCTCTACCCAGCACCATTAACGTGATTTGCTACGCCGAGTTTGATAACGTCATCAGCGTGGATGAGCAAAGAAACGTGCTGTGTGACTTCTCCAGCTAAACATGGATACAGAACAGCTGATGGACATACTCCAGCGAGATGCCAAGATCCCCTTTCGAGGTGTGTTTCCACGCAATGTGTTTCCCACCCACTCCACTACCCCAGCAGCCTACATCCTGAATACAGACACGAGGAGTCGACCCGGTGAACATTGGATAGCTGTGTACGTGGACACCCAAGGCCAAGGCGAATACTTTGATTCCTACGGACTTGCACCCCTCCATGCCGATTTGGTGAAATTCATGGACGTCTCTACGACAGAGTGGCGTTGGAATACGCAAAGATTACAAGGACCCTTGATTAGTGTGTGCGGACAGTACTGTGTGTTTTATCTCACTCACCGGAGTAGAGGACATTCTATGGCCACCATTGTACATATGTTTGATGATTATTGTCAAGCCGAAGACCGTGATGTCCTCGTCTATGACTGGACGGCCTCTCGTTTTAATGTGCATGCGCCATTTCTCTGGTTAACTTAAAAAAATGTACTGCGCGCGCGCACAGACCACTATTATTATCACATTATATTGTTATGACGTTGTTGTTCTGACGTTCATTGTTGAATAAATTGATGAAAAAAAAACACAAAAAAATGATTTGACTTTTTCTCTCTTTATTTAAGTCAACAAGAATGATGATGAGTTACTCTATACAAATAGAATACAGGGTACAAATAGTAGGGATATGTACACATAGAATAGTAGTAGTAGTGATTAAGGTACAAAAAAAGTTTGTCAGAAGTAGGATTCGAACCTACGACGGGTTTCACCCACCAGCACTTAATACCGGCGCCTTAGACCACTCGGCCATCCTGACTTTTACAGTTTTATAACTCGTGTATCCACAGTTAATGTTCCACATTTTACAAGTCCAAGTAGGTAGTGCTCACACCGTCGGCCAATACTTTTCGTTTGGGATAAAAGAAAGTAAAGGCGTCTCGTTGCTGGATATAGGTCCGCATCTGGTGGTCGACGACCCGGAATCCGTGATTAGTGCCACTCGCACTGGCCTGGCTTTGTAACACGTCCAGGTAGAGAGCTTTGTCTATGTTGGGATCGCGCCGGCTCACTCCTTTGCAGCTAAACTTATCCTCTCCTCCTCCATCTCCTCCGTAACAGTAGTAGGTCTTGGAGGAGAGCGCAATCATAGCATCGCCGCTCCACTCCAGCTTGAAGAGCCCGGGTGTCCGCTTGTCGTAGGTGTAGTGATCGCGTCGGGGTAGCCACTGGTCCCGTTCCGCCTCATATTGTGCCCGTAACTCGGGTTTGACGAGAGACTCCCAGTCCGGGTGGGAAACGGCCAATCGGCCAGTTCCTGGAAAATAGTAGGTGTATTATGATACACTCCACCCGGATAGACTCGCTTGACACTGCTGTCACAGATTTTCTCGTGGCGATGTAAGGTGTAAGACTGGTTAAACACACGATGGCATTGGGCACAACTGAAAGACTGAGCGTACAGGCTCATATTGGTAATGAGCGAAAAATGACTCACGCCATTGTCATCGAACACATTCACTTTCATCGTAGCAGCATACCGTTCTGTGGATCGACGAACCAATTCAGCCACAAAGGTGTCGTCCTCCTCCCGTCGTAATCGATAAACAAAGATATTAATATCGAACAATGTTTCCACATCATCCAAATTCTTAAAGGGAACTCCACGGAAGTGCCGCTTATCCATGTCGTGCTGCTCTAGATATTGTTCCCAATAGCCATCGGCCACTGTGTCACAACCCCGGGGGTCACACTCGTCCAGATGCACGGCCAAACACCGAAACAGACATTTCCGGTCTTTGTAGCCCCCCCCCCTTTTTTCCTCCTGTTAATGCATACAGGCCTTTTCGAAAAAGCAACCACGGGGGAAGTTGTACAGGAGCACCGATCGGGTGATCTCGCATTTTCGTGACGAAAAATGTGACGTTAGTGACCATTTCCACAAGCCATTGTGTATTGGGGCGTTGCAGGCGGGCCCACTCCAACGGGTCTAATGTAGTGAGTTGCTCGACCACCGGCTCCAGAGAAATCGCATCCGTGATGATGAATGGCTGGTCAAACACATACGAATTGTTACCGGGATAGAAATACCGCAGTTGGTCCGTCTCTTTATGTCGTAAGATATACCCAAATGTGACATTCAACTTATAGGCTGTCACCTGATCTTTGAAAATGTTCTCGGCATATGTAGTGAGATACGTGAGGTCCTCCAGGCGAAAATTGTATAAGTCCAAAAGACGACGATCACGATGAAAACAATGGCGTATGGTAGCCCAGTGTCGTTGATAAATGGCCCTGACACGTGCATCTTCAGGCAAGACTTCAACCGGAGGTGCTGCTGGGTCGAAGGGAAAATCTTCTCCACGTCTCATGCTTACTCGAAAAAAGTAAATGGATGGCTGTGCTGGCTGCGTGGCTGGCTGGCTGGCTGGCTGGCTGGCTGGGAGACAGGTCAGGTAAGTCAGATTGAATACACCCTGGCCCTAAAAATGAACTCCTTTTATAGCCCATTGACCTCATTTGCATATTTTCAGCGGACAACAGACCGCCATCTTGAACACGACCACCCCTAACGTACAAAAACAAGCCACCATCTTGAACACGACCACCCCTAACCTACACAAACAAGCCGCCATCTTGAAAACGACAGTGGCAAAGACCTCATTTGCATATTTTCAGCGGACAACAGGCCGCCATCTTGAACACGACCACCCCTAACACACAAAAACAAGCCGCCATCTTGAACACGACCACCCCTAACACACACAAACAAGCCGCCATCTTGAAAACGACCTATGCAAATGAGGAGGGCTGGGGAAAACCCATAACACACACAAACAAGCCGCCATCTTGAAACCGACCACCCCTACCCTACAAAAACAAGCCGCCATCTTGAATACGACCACCCCTAACCTACAAAAACAAGCCGCCATCTTGAAACCGACCACCCCCACCTTACAAAAACAAGCCGCCATCTTGAACATATGCAAATGAGGGCTGGGGAAAACCCATAACACACACAAACAAGCCGCCATCTTGAATACGACCACCCCTAGCCTACAAAAACAAGCCGCCATCTTGAATACGACCACCCCTAACATACAAAAACAAGCCGCCATCTTGAATCCGACCACCCCTAACCTACAAAAACAAGCCGCCATCTTGAATCCGACCACCCCCACCCTACAAAAACAAGCCGCCATCTTGAATATACCCAATGAACCCAATGACCTCATTTGCATCAAACTCATTTGCATAGACTTCCGCATGCGCACACACACACTCACGCCCTCAAAATAAATTCTGCGCATGCGCAGTTGAGGGCTATAGCTATTTACTCAACTCTCCCTACTACTCATGTACGATTGGGGAGCATTGATAGGATATTAATTCATGAAGATTGATTTTACAGCATGCCACCGTGGTTAATTCACTCACGGGTTACCGAGCAGTGGTCCGGTCCATGTTTGCAGATGGCGACGACAACGAGGGGCGACGCCAGATCCTGAACGAGTTCACAGAAGCGGTCCTCGACAGAGTGCACTCGATGGAGAGGTGTGCCATCACTCACCACTACTGGACTATGACAGCCATCCTTGATGCTTGGGCTATGGACCACGAGCGCTCACGCCGGAATCAGCGACGGCTGGTTGGCCTAGTCATGGTCTGTGCCCTATTGACCCTGGCGCTGTGGCATTGACAGTGGGACCTCACCATAAATACGAGGGTCAGACAATATGTGTGTCATTCACCGTTCGTCATTGGATCAAGCATGTCACCAGTCCTACGAGCCATCGTTCCCCTTACACCCCGGGTGGGGTTACACGTCTATGAAGATAAAGTCACCCTCGTGGAAGACTGCGGAGATCTTTGCTGGTCGCGCGCTGAGACCGTATCGAATACGGTTACGCTACACCGTGATGGCTGGACCAAATTTAAACGGGTGTTGAGCGGCGAGCTCGACGGACACCTCATCCACATAGACGATGCCATATACGTACACCGTGGACCCTTCTCCCGAAGCCTGGGCCGCTACCAAGACCCTACGCGAGGCTTCACCCTAGACCCCGATGTGTGGACAGCCTTCGAGAAAGTGGTGCCTATCGTGGACCAGCTGTTTACACCGGTCATCAGGCGAGTTGGAGTGGGCTCGTGCCCTGAGAGAGGCAGCGTCAGAACCCAATGAACAAATGTCTAGCCATGAACCAGACGACGATGCCATTGATTACCCGGCTAGACTTTGACCACCCGATCCTTTGATCTCACGGGGTTCTCCCTATAAATACGAGAGACAGTAAAATCTGGTACCATTCACGTACTGACCATGACGGAGCATATAATACTGGCGTATCTCAGCTTGACCCCCGAGGTTTTTCTGCACGTGTATGCGGATAAGATCGATATCATGGAGGAGGTGGGAGACATCTGTGATGCGGACCCTACACAATCGTGCCCGGTCCACATTCGTCTGTCCCGAGAGGGCTGGACCAAATTCAAACGGGTGTTGTCTGGTGAACTGGGCGGCGACCTCATCCACTTGTATCACGATGTGTACATCCGACGCGGCCCTTTATTTGCTCAATTGGCTCAGCTAGATGGGGGTACAGTGCATTTTACCCTTCACCCTGATCTATGGTCTGCATTGGAAGATGCCGTAGTAGATGTGGATCAAGTGCTTATCAAGCGATCATCAGACCAGTTGGACTGGTCATTTACCATGGACACTGTGGAAGCCAACGAAGAAAATCAGAAAGGAACTCCGGCCCAAGATATACCCGTTATAAATAAACGATAGAGCCAGGGTCCATCATCAGTTGTCACCATGAAGCGCTGGGAGAAGGTTTTGGATAACTTATACTACAGTCCCGACAGTCCCGCGGCCTATAGTGCATTGTCGGCTCTCTATCGAGCGGCCAAACCACAGGGGATACAACGTGCCCAAGTCCGAGATTGGTTAAGAAAACAAGACACCTATACCTTACATCGATCTGTCCGTCGCCATTTTCTACGAAACCGGATCATCGTGGGAGGAATAGATGCCCAGTGGCAAGCGGATTTGGTCGATATGAGCGCCTCTGCCAAACACAACGATGGGAATCGGTATATCTTGACGTGCATCGATATCCTATCGAAGTATGCGTGGGTGGTACCCATCCGGACGAAAACGCGGGCGAATCTCATAGCGGCGTTCAAAGACATCTTCAAGGCCGGGCGCAAACCTTTGTATTTGCAAACCGACGAAGGCACGGAATTCCTCAACAGACGTACAACGAGACCAAGGCTTCCGTGGTGGAAAGGTTCAACAGGACATTAAATGGCCGCATGTATAAATATTTCACTTATAAGAATACAAGGCGGTACATCGATGTTCTCCCGAAACTTGTGAGTGGTTACTATCGAGCCTATCATCGGAGTATAGAGAGAGCCCCCACTACCATGACCCAACGCAATGAAGCCCAAGTCCGGCGTGTCTTGTACCCCAGGCAATCGCAGCGAACGAAGCAGGCGGTGTTCAAGGTCGGGGACCCTGTACGGATCAGTAAAGTCAAAGGTCAATTTGAGAAAAGTTACTTGCCCAACTGGAGCGATGAGCACTTCCTGATTAAACGGCGCCTACCCCCACAGCAGCGAGTCTATGAACTGGAAGATCTTCAAGGGGAACCGTTGCTAGGGACGTTTTACGAGACGGAATTACAGCCTGTCGTAAAAACACAGCAAGACTACTACACGGTGGAGCAGATTTTGAAAACGGAACGTCGACGTGGCAAACTGTTTCATTTCGTCAAATGGCAAGGCTGGCCCAGTTCCTTCAATTCCTGGGTCGATGCCAACCAGGTGAAACGACTATAAAGCCAGACACCACTGCCGTCATCCTTCATTCCACGTCCGACCACAGTGCTATGGACAAACAACAGCTGTCTCTGAACACAGCGTCTCCCAAAACGCGCAAAGCGCAAGTGGGCTTTGTGGTGATACTGCTAACCCTGCTGAGTGTGTTGTACGAAGGTGTGTTTTACGACGTAGCCTATGTCAGCACGTTACTTAACCAACTGAGAACACCAGCCACCAGTAAAACCGGTCTACAGATAGCACCAGTCAACCCCGTATCGAGCCCAGTCACCACCACACCCCGTGTACAAGCCACGTCGAGCTCCACACCAACCTCCACACCTACACCAAGAACACCCACTACGCCTGAAGACCCACCGGCTTTCATCCCTCACAGTGAACAGACAACGACGACCGACGTTGTACCCACCATCATCATCGCTCGCAGTGAACAGACAACAACGACCGATGTTGTACCCACCACCACCACTCCAGTTCACTCGTACGAAATTTACAAGAGCGGGTTATCACGACAGCGCATACAGCTCGAACCATGGACCCTCGGTGACAGCATCCCTTCACTTGCGTCATCGCAGGACCGACGGGCTACTCCAAAACGCACTTCGTCAGGAAGCTCCTTCAATACGCCGACAGCATGATCACCCCACCCATTGCCCGAGTCGTGTGGTGTTACGGAGAATGGCAGGAAGCGTATGCAGCAATGCCCCACATCACGTTCGTGGAAGGCCTACCCAACCTGGCCGATTTGGAACCCGACACCTTGGTGGTTCTGGATGATCTCATGGCGGACAAGGATGCGCGGGTCACCCAACTCTTTACCAAAGGCAGCCACCATCGACGGCTCAGCATCATCTACATTGTACAAAATCTGTTCAGTAAAAACAAAGAACATCGGAACATCAGCTTAAATGCCCACTACCTGGTGGTCTTCAAAAACCGAGAGATACCACTTAACTGCTGCACCTGGCGAGACAGATGTATCCCGGCCGCACACCGTTTGCGTTGGAAGCCTTTAAAGATGCCACAACCCCTCAGCACGGGTATATGCTCTTCGACCTCAAGCAAGCCACCCGCGACCACCTTCGACCACGGACCGGCATCTTTCCCGGGGAGGCCCATCACGCGTACATGCAAAAATAATGTAAACACACCCACAGTGGCTCCCCCAGCTGGAGTGTGTGTTTGATGATGGGGATAATAAAAAGAATGAATACCACAGCATGGTTGACTTTGTCTCTGTTCTCTGAAGTAGATAAAAAGGGCAGAGTTGTGGGTTCTGGCATTAGTTGTACATGATGTCTGCGCGAGTACGGAAGCACGCTCCCACGCTCCGTGTATTGAAGACGGCCCCAGCCGAGTTGGTCCGAACCATTGTACGCGGTGCGGACCCCGACCTTGTACGCTGTCTGTGCGAGATCGGGTACAACCTGTTAAAAGGCAACGTACCACTGACTCCGGCTCAGAAGACCAAGTTGGCCAAGCATAAGACAGGTCTCCGAACCTTAGTCCAGAAGCGGGTCCCTCAAACACAAAAGAAAAAGGTGATACAGAAAGGCGGTTTTCTCGGGGCCATCTTAGCACCATTGGCCGCTTCCGTGTTGGGTCCAGTATTGGGTGGACTCTTCGGCCGACAATGAACCACACGAAAAAAATGGTCCTCGTCGAACCACGGTTCCTTCAAAACCTCCACTCGCCCTACCCTGTTCCACCTACGGTGAAGACCATAAACACCCTCGATGAAGAGATGCAACAGATCTTACAAAGACCGGGGTTAAGCGACAGTGAGAAAGTACAACGGTACAATGAGACGCTTCAACGGTACATAACGTTCATGGACCAATACAAAACCCTCTCTACCCCACCACCACCACCACCACCACGTGACACACTGCCGACCTCAGCACCGCTCCAACAGCCGCCATTACCAGGGGTAGCACCCACAGCCCCACAGTGGGTGGAAGACGAAGTGCTGAAGAATGTACCTGCCTCGTTCAAGAAACAAGCTGGCCTGGTATTACAACGGATGAAACAGAATCCTAACATGACTTGGAATGATCAAGGCGAACTACTGGTACAGAATCAGGTGGTTCCCGGCACCCACATGACGGATTTAGTGAATGACCTGATGCGTCAACGCAGGTCGCACACTGATCCTCGAGGATGGGAGGTCTTCGCTCAAGGCTTGAAAGACATGCATGTACCACAGGAATTGGTGGGGAACCACCACCGCTAGGCCTTTATGCAGCGTGACTCACCGAGTCATGCACCACGACAGACTCCACAACCTTGGGAAGCCGAGTGGGAACCGGATTCACCCCCCAAAACACCACCACCACAACGGGCACCTTCTTTTCAGGCCTTTAAAAAACCACCCTCGATCAGGACACCCCACATCTCCAGAGCCGTGACACGTAGCAAGTCAACGCGACGAACACGACGCCGGACACAACCGCCCAAGGCATGGAACACCTATTAAAACCAACAGCAGCAGAGGACAGCTCAATCGCCATGTTTTACCTCACCCTACCCAGTAACAGTTCGCTGGATGTGTTTCCTGACAACACCGTGGCCAAATACGTCACCCAGTTACCGCAACCGTTGCATTTACCTGGACGATGGGAATGTGGCCTCGTGGATATCCAATACCCTTACTCGTACAACGTGCGAGCCAATGAAGTGTGGTACGAGGTGATCTACGAAGGCAAAAACACTACGAGGTGACTTACGAAGGCAAAAACACCCGACTCACCCTCCCCGAAGGCCAATACGATACCCCAAAGGTGTTCATAGGTGGGCTGTTCAGACTGTTGCATTATAAGGCTCTACGGGAGGTCACGAATACACCAAAACCCATCAAATCCTTTCCCTTCAAGAATCACGTGGACTTCGATTACAACGCACACAACGACAAGGCACAGCTAATCGTCACCGCCAACGCGAGTGTCGTACTGAGTCCTATCCTGCAGCAAATGCTGGGTTTCGATCTACAGACGTTCGCTGGTCCCACCGCCCACCAAGGCGAGATCCCGATGGATATGAAGTCGGGTATGTACGGACTCTACGTCTACTCGGACGTGGAGGACAACCACATCGTGGGCGATATCAACACACCTCTGTTACGGGTGGTCCCCATTAAAAAGACGTATGGAGATCAAGTCACCCACATTTTCACCCACATGCTCTACCTGCCCGTACGACAAACCGACTTCAACACTATCACGGTAGATATAAGAGATGACACGGGACGACCGGTGGCATTTGAACGCGGGAAAGTGGTGATGACACTTCATTTTCGACAAGCACGTGCTGCCCACTTTGCATAATGAAGGTGCCTTACGAGTGCGATGCACGCAGCTATATGGACTATTATGCCCAACAGGCCGGGGGTGCATTTCCGGTCTTTAGCGGTGCACGCATGCAACGAGGACATGGGCTGGGGAACATAATCGGCAGCATCGTCAAAACGTTCCTGCCCTTGGTGACGCGTGGGGTGAAAGCAATCGGCAAACAAGCGGAACGTAGTGGACTCCAAGTGGCCGGTGATGTCTTGGGGGGTACGGCACCCAAAGAATCCTTGAAACGGCGGGCCAAAGAAGCGGGAGGCGTCTTGGTGGCCAAAGCACAACGCACCGTGGAGAATAAAAGAGCTGCCCCACCGAGACCACGCACCAGTCGACGACCGACCCAGCGACGACGCACACCGAAGGCCCAGGATATCTTTTCTTAAACATGTCCTTGATCCACGCCGAGTCCTGCCCCTCCACCAACAGTGAATTTGATGTGTGGACCCTGCCGCCCACACAGACCAGTGCCGAACAAGGATTATGGGTGGAGCATCTCCCGCTCTCCAGCATCAACGAAACAGGGCCCATCGAATTCACCATCAGTAATGCGGATACGGCCTATGTGGATTTAGCCCATACATACTTGTATGTGAAAGCCAAGGTCGTCAATGGGGATGGCTCCAGAATCCAAGCTGCAACGGTGGGCCCGACGAATCTCTGGCTGCACTCGATGTTTCAACAGGTGGATATATTTCTCAGCGACAAACTCATCAGTGACTCGACCAACACCTACCCCTATCGAGCCTACATCGAGACACTGTTGTCGTATGGCCGAGAGGCTAAAAAATCTCAGCTGACAGCCGCTTTATTCTACCAGGGCACACCCGAGCACATGGACACGGTGGACAATGTGGGATATAACAAACGGAAGGCTTTCATTGCGAACGGTGCATCGGTGGATCTCATGGGTCGACTACATGCAGACATGTTCATGCAAGACCGGTACCTCTTGAACAAGATCCCCATCAAAATCCGACTGATACGGGCGCCTCCGACCTTCTCCTTGATGGCCACTAACGCAGATGGGCATGCAGCTGATTATAAGATTGTTATCCAAGAGGCAGTCCTGTATGTCCGAAAAGTGAAACCGAATCCAGCCGTTCAATTGGGACACATGAAAGCCTTGGAAACAAAACCAGCCCAGTACCCTATCCCACGTGTACAAACCAAAGTGTTCTCTGTGCCTGCTGGAGATATGGGCGCCAACAAAGAAAACCTGTTCCTGGGGGAACTACCCAAGCGATTGATCCTGGCCTGTGGGGAAAATACCAGTTTCAGCGGAGCCTACCCAGAGAATCCGTCTGACTTTAAACATTTCGGCATCAATTTTGTGGCCCTGCATGTGGATGGACAACAGGTCCCAGTCACGGCCTTAACACCGAACTTTGGGCGCAGGAATTTCATTCGAGCCTATCAGAGCCTGTTTACAGCCACCGGTCAAATCAACCAGGACGAAGGGAATTTGATCAGTCGGGAGGACTACGCGAACGGATACACGTTGTTCTGTTTCGATCTGACCCCCACCTTAGAGAACGACCATCAGCTGGCCCTAGCCAAGCAAGGCAATTTACGGTTAGAAATCCACTTTGCACGAGCCCTGGGGACCACCGTCAATGTGATCTGCTACGCCGAGTTTGACAACATCATTCAAGTGGACAAAGCGCGCAACGTCCTGTGTGACTTCTCCACATAACATGGATACAGATCCGATAATCGCCGTGCTGGAGAATGACCCAGAGACACATATGGTCTTTCAACGGGTGTTCGCCCGTGATGTGTTCCCATTAGACCGTGTGTATCCTGCTGCTTACGTTCTCAACACGGACCCGATGGATCGGCCCGGTGAACATTGGGTGGCCGTGTACTTGACAGAACAGCAGGGCGAATACTTTGACCCGTACGGCCTGCCACCCCTCCATCCCGATTTAGCAGACTTCATGGATCAAGGCACAGAGACGTGGTGTTGGAACAGTCAAAAGTTGCAAAGCCTGAAAAGTAGCGTGTGCGGACAATATTGCTTGTTTTACCTGTACCATCGATGCCGGGGAAGGACCTTATCTACCATCGTACAGATGTTTGACGAGTACCCCAAGGCCGAGGACCGCGATGTACTCGTATATGACTAGGCCGGCCATCATTTCAATGTACAAGCCCCGTTCTGGGCTCAAGTTCTTTCAATGTACACACGCCCGCTGTTCTGGGCTTAAGTTCACAAGCCCCCTGTTCTGGGCTTCAGTTCTTTCAATGTACAAGGCCCCTGTTCTGGGCTTCAGTTTTCACGTGGTTGTTCTCACGTTGTTGTTGTTCACTGAATAAAAAAAATGAGATCTCACCATAAAACCCTGTCTTGTGTGTTTTCTATATGAGCATAATGCATGAAACTGGCTTTGAACACCGTAATAGCCAATCCGTGGCCTAGAATGGAGCCAAAGGTAACCCATCCATGTCCAGAAAACATTATCCGGGTGTACAAGAATCCGGATGTAGGCGCGGACGTAGGCGAAAGCATCCCAGTACGCGGATGGAGGCGCAGACGTGAGCAAAAGTCTAGTACCCGTCCATTTGTTCTTTTATCGATCGCTCATTGGCTCTTTTTCTCGACCGCTGATTGGTCCAAATGGAACTGCCCATCCTTCTCAGGTTAATTTACAATCCCCTTTTTGGGGGTTCAAGCTCTGTATATCGATGCCGCAACATTGTCTCCTCCGAACCTTGCCGAAAGGGAGACCTTTTGACCTGGATGTGACCTTTGACCTTTTGACCCGACATTCATCCGCGCACTGCCGGTGATGACGCTCGCGCGCGCGTGCGGCCGAAGAACCCGCATGCGCGCGCTGCGGCCGGGGCGGGCAGGGCCGGGAAAAACCCCGAAGGTTGAACATTCGGACGTCTAAGGGGAACATTGAAACTCTTCTGGGTTTGGAATAAGAAGTACATCGACACATTCCTGGATCGTCTCAGACCCCGCTCCCAAAACGTCTATTTCCATACCCTTTTCCCACAATTCCCTGTCTGCGCATTCGTAGAATGGTGACAACGCTCGAGCCACTAGTCCAGTCAGATGCCCCCTCACATAGGCTTCACATTGATACCTCATACGACTCCATCGGCCCATTAGGGGCTCCCCTGGATCCCAAAACGTCTATTTCCATACCCTTTTCCCACAATTCCCTGTCTGCGCATGCGCAGAATGGTGACAACGCCCGAGTCGCTAGTCCAGTCAGATGCCCCTTCACGAATGCTTCACATTGATACCTCATGTGACCCCATTGGGCCATTAGTGTCTCCCCTAGCTCCAAAACGTCTATTTTCATACCCTTTGGCCACCGCGCATGCGCAGAATGCCGATATTTCAACCCCACGCCCATCCCATCAGATGTCCCTTCACGAATGCTTCACTTGGATACCTCACTCGACGAAATCGGTCCACTAGGGACCCACCTAGGTCACAAAACGTCTATTTAGGTATTACCCGTATACATTAAAATTAGAAGTCAACCCATGGGACTACTTTCTGTCCGCGGAAGCTTTCTCCCGCGACCGCATCACAACCAGACCGCATCACCGCGGAAGAATTCGAGACCGTGTACGACATTGTGGGAAAACCCCCACAGACAGGTCAGTACATGCCTTGATCACGTGATCGCCACGTGACCAAATTCCTCCTCAAATCCTCCCCGGTGACGTCATTACATCCGGGTGAAATAAGGCCGGATTTCAGTAGACCCTACTACTCACATGCTTGTCGTGTCAGTTTCTGAGTCTGACTTCGTTTCTGATTCACTTGAACTTTCTGATGTATGTATACATCTACATGGTGTCAGAAGTGGTGGGTAATTTGTCCTCTACGTAAAGCAGTCAGGAATATCTGTCGTGGCGAACTTTCGTGAAATTTCATTTCAAAATTTTCAGCGACGGAAGTTGGACATTTCGTCAGTCAATCGTCGACGCACGTGGCGCGCACAAAGTCTGAGATTGTGAGTACATTGGACGATTACATTTTGCTAGCGGTCTTGATAGAGATACACTTGATACAGACTATGCTTGATTCATCATTCCATGAGCCGGGCCCATTGCTATAAACATAGGATGATGAACCTACTGAAATGGGTTTCTTCGTTGGTCGCCACTACCAAGAAGGACAAGAATAAAATACGCGTCTGTATAGATTAGCAAGATCTCAAGCGTGCCATTCTTCGTAAACGATACCCATGACGGACAATTTGAGAAAGTTGTCTCCAGAATGCCCAACACAAAGTATTTCGCCAAGCTTCACACTTCCAGTAATTTTTGACAAATTCCGTCGATGAGGAAACCTCAATGAAGGCACGTTCAATATGCCATTTGCACGGGTTTCATTTTCTCCGTTAACCTATACGGATAAAAACGGACAGTCTTCCCTGCGAAGTGATCATCGTTGGTAAAACTAAACCTGAACATGATGGAAATCTTGTCAGAGTTCTCGACAGAGCTCGAGAAGTAGGTATCCAAATGAAACTACGAAAATGTGCGGTCAAATCGCACAGATTCAAATATGTCGATCACTCACTCATCGAAAATGACCTCACACCGGATCCCGAGAAGGTCAGCGCGATCACAGGCATGCCTACATGTGTACCACAGCGCGATCACAGGCATGCCTACATGTGTACCACAGCGCGATCACAGGCATACGTACATGTGTGCCACAGCGCGATCACAGGCATGCCTACATGTGTACCACAGCGCGATCACAGGCATGCCTACATGTGTACCTCAGCGCGATCACAGGCATGCCTACATGTGTACCACAGCGCGATCACAGGCATGCCTACATGTGTACCACATGGCATTAAGGCAATACACCTGCTCCTGGGTATGCTGACTTGATCGACATGGCAGCTCCTCTACGTGAACTCCTAGAAGAAGGTGTTCTCTGGACATGGGAGACTACTCACCAAGCTGCGTGGGTGAAAATCAAATCCACCATCAGCAGCGATGTCAAAAAGCCGATGACACTCACATGTGATGCATCCCAGAAAGGCATTGGTGCTGCCTGTTCCCAGGATGGAAAACCAGCGGCATACGGTCCTCGCGCAATGACGAAAACTATGCCTATACTAATGCCTCTACTGATGACTTAATCTACGGGAAACATGTCCTGGTGGCAACCGATCACAAACCTTTGAAGGTATTGCCCAAGAAACTCCTGCTGTCTCTACTTATGCGTCCACAGAGAATGACACCTTATCTCGTGCATTTCTCAACGAAATACCTGGAGATCTGAATGACAACGTCGATTTCCTATCAATTGTGCCTATCTCTCCACAGAAACTTGAACAACTCAAGGTCCAAACGGCCAATGACACCGTGTTATCCGAGCTGGTCAAAGTGTTTTGCGTGTTGAGAGTCGTGTTCAAGTCCGGTGTAGTTCAATTCAATTCGATTTTTAACTTTGAATGGCGTGTGCAGCTGTGAAGCAGCTATGTACGCCAATAGCTATACATTGAATTTGCTTTAAAAAAAACTTTTCATTTTCAGGTTCATATAAATAGAAAAGTGTTGAATATCTGTGTAAGATGTTGAAGTATGAAGCAAAGAGAGCTTCCACAGATAGTATTATTATTAGATGGCGAGACAGGTTAGAATATTTCGAAGAGGAATGGTACATAAATATCAACAGCAAGTACTTGTATAAATGTCACAACGACCCAATTCAATAAAAAGTTAAAAACTCATTAAAAAGGCCAATATAATATAGGCAATATAAATAAGTATACTATATATAATATATATATATAAGCATATGAGGTACTTTAAAGTTATGAAAATGCTGTTATTTCCTAAATCGGCGAGTGCGTAACATAAAATTAGCAACTGCCTTAAAAACTTTATCTCTGTTTCGTTCTGGGTTAAGAACATGCTAAAAAGTTGGGTTAAATACACCAAAAAGTAAAAGTCAATTAAATAACCTTTGGCGTTCAAGTATGCCGCCTGCGCGTCATTAAATAATCTTGGACTGTGTCCTCCACGTCACAAGTTTCACAGAGACCAGGTGGATGCCTGGCCATACCATGTAAGACACTATTGACAGCAATGCGATCAGATAATAATCTGAAAATAAGCACCTCAGCGGAAAGAGATATATGACCAGTAGTAACACAAGGCTGAAGTGCATAATAAAAACGACCTATTGTAGAATATCGCCATTCCCCCTGCCAAATATCAGTGGACCGGGCCCTCAATGGCATCCCAACCTCATCAACATTCAGCCCTATAGGGGTAGCGATATCATTTAAAAGCAGAGCCTTTTTTGCAAGCTGGTCAGCTAATTCATTTCCATTAACATTACAATGGCCAGGTACCCACTCGAAGCATACCGTGCAGCCGGCATAAAGTTGTAATAACATGCAATATTTCATATAAAATTGGAGAGCTTTTATTCCATGCATAATTGTGCATAGCATGCACAGCACTTAAAGAATCAGTAAAGATAGTGCCACGGCACTGTAGCTCATCTGGTTGTAACTGGAGCAAGTAGCTGTAAGAAATTT